>PRKT01001862.1:12368-30918 GCA_003671525.1 Saccostrea glomerata | reverse complement strand
TCCTGACCCCCAACCCCCCTGTAGATCCGCCTATGAATCCTGGTAACTAGAATCATGTACAAATCTTAAGAGGGATTATATCATATTATTTATAATTGATGTAGGCACCGATCCAGGAAAATTTCCCCAAAACTCGGAAATTTCTTGACAAGCTAAAAAAAAAGATGTGTGTGTGTGTGTGTGGGGTGGGGTGGGGTGGGGGGGGTGGGGTTAGACTTTGACTTTTAAAGCTTCATATCTATGACTTTTACTAGCAATTTCAAATAGCTTAGTATATACATTTACAACTTTGTAAATTCTAAAGGAGGGAGAAGGTCTGGACAGAATTTCATTGATGCACGTACATGGAATTGCCCTTGGTATTTGGTTAAACGGCAATAAATCTGGTATATATGAGACCTTTTATAAACAAACTCTTACATTTTTTAATTGCATTTAAAAACATGTATGAAATCTTTTTAATGGACTGTATTGAAAGCATCATTCAATACTATCAGGAGATGTTTGTCTGTATGTTTTGTCTATCAGGAGACAGGATCTAAGTATAATTCTTCTTAGTTCGGGCCTGCCAGAAGCAATTATATTTGGGGAAGGGGAGGGGCACAGTCACATTTCTTCAGCTGGGATCGCTATCAACTACCAAAATTTCCTCGACAAGCAAAAAAAAGTCATCAGACGTATTATTGAAGGGACACAAGCATATACTACCTATGTTTTCTATAGTATTCTATATTTTTGCAAGATTTGGGGGGGGGGGGCAAGTTCAAGATTAATTGCTCTCTGAGGCACCGAAACGTCATAATTTCTGTCTATTATGTTACACTATTTCAATGGAGATGTCTAGGAAACTGCTTCAAACTTTAACTTAACCATAGAATCTCAGATAATTGATTTCATTTAAGAAAAAAAATTTTAATGAAAAAGGAATTCATTTCATCTAAACAATTGCTGAAAATTTCGGTTAGTGCACGTGCACGTGCACGTTTTTTTTTCACAACAAAAACAACATCACCCCAACCTCACCACCCCTAAAACACTCGAAAAAAATATTCATTATTTATTATAAACTTACTCTTGAGAATTATGTTCCATCAGTGTAAATTTGTTACCTCTTATAAATGATTTCAACGTCAGGATTTTAACGTGTTTAACGTCGTCTTGACGTCATAGTATTTCATTCGAAAAAACAATGCTTAATTTAATCACCTGTAAAAAGAAAACTATAAAAGATATTGTTAAAAAGTAAACTGTTTTACAAAGTACACATACTAGACTATCATTTAACAAAAATTCATAAATTTTGAATACGTTGCGGATTAATATTTGGATGCTTCGTGGCTCTTGTTCTTTTACGCAAGCATATTAATTTTTCACCTTGTTGTTTTAGAACTCTGCATATTTGATTGGTTATTTGGAGTTCTTGACCAAATTCAAGGTGAGTCCTAAATCGTCTTATATTCAGATTGCTACAATATATTCTGAGTAGTATGAACTTAAATTTTTAGCCAAAATCCTTTAGTGAATTATGGACACAAAAAAATCTGATCATGATTGGTCAAGAAAGTCAAGCGACCGTTGTGTTAGCCATGAAACAAAAGGCCATGATTTACATCATGGTTAACGATTGTGACGTCATAATAAGGCGACTGAATTGCTATTTACACTGTTAGATTGTTAAGATTGTTTATTAATTGTGTATATTGAAGCGCGAATTGTGTAAATATTTAGAATTATGTTTCCATGGTTGACAATTTATAGTTCTGATTTGTTAAACACACCGACTTGTTAAGTAGAAATGCTCTTTGATATAAAGCGCGGCTAGTGTTGTACTTTACTACTTTGTATTATATTAAACTTATCATTTTTATGAATTTATTTATTTGAACTATTTCTAAATTGAGCTGAATTTCGTATAAAAAGTATATTATTGCTTGTTGAATGGTCGGAAGACATAAAAATACAGTGTATCTTCACACAGAGTCATGAAAAGTCATACATGTGTATCACTTTTCATGGGAAATTAAATCTTCATGTCTCAATAGCTATCTTTATAGAAAAATGTCTATTATCATTAAAAAGGTTAAATGTTTGCCTAATTCTCAATACGCGATGAACTCCAGTCCAAAAAATTTGAATATTTCATGTTTGGCATATAGTTTGTTACAAATAAAGATGAATTAAATTAAAGGGCATTGATATGGTAAAATTTTTGTTTGAATTGAACGTTTTAGCTATCAAAAAAGCGTTCATTGTCGTACAATGACACGCCGATTTCTATAGAAAGAAAGAAATCGGTCAAATGGCTTATTGGAATATTTGAACACCTGTAGAACAGATATTCCATAAATATAATAGCCAATTAAATTGATTGATTGATTGATTGTAAACTGTTTAACGTCTAATTCTTCAGAATATTTCACTAATATGGAGACCACCATTGCCGATGAAGGGCTGCAATTTAGGCCTATGCGCGGCATTTACTGCCTATGAGCAGGCAGGTATCTTAATCGTGCCACACCTACTGTGACACGGGGCCTCGGTTTATACGGTCTCATCCGAAGGACCAACCCATTTAGTCGCCTTTTACGACAAGCAGGAGGGTACTGAGGACCTATTCTAACCCAGATCCCCACGGGGCCTAATTAAATTTACGGTCTGCATAAACAACGAATATTCACGTGTCCACCGAAAGATGTGTTATGGCAACTCCAAAAACATTATAAGTTCATAATTATGCACAAGTTTGTTGCAAATTGTCTCGAAGCATCACTTTTCTAGAAAGATTAAAAGATTTTAATAATTTCCTGTCACCAAGACAAATGTTTTAGGCACAAGGATGTGAGTATTTCTGTCATACATTAAAACTTTGCTGAATAGATGTCAAGTAGGTTATAATATTTGATATTCTAATGCCTATTTGTAAATAAAGAAGTAATGTCTACTTAAAGAAGCATTATTATCTGATACATACTATAAGTTTATATTTTTTATGTTATTGGAAATAAAATAAATTATTTGAAATGTTTGAATTTGCTCATTTCATTATTTAATTGTAGACCAATGAGCGTAGACCTTTTCAGTATCAAGTGTTATTTGATTATGACCATATTTCTATACATCCCATAAACTTAAAACGTAAACTTCTATAACATTTTTATTTCAGAAATGAAGGGTTTTTTTCTGTTGCGATTAATGAGTAAAGGCCCTTTTTATGTGATCTTGCAATAATTCTAATTCTGGATGCCCCAATAATATTGAACTGTTTTCGATGGCTGTCATAAACCCCTTTGTGTATGAAGATCTTGAAGCTTTGTTTTGTTTTTTTCTGTATTTTTTCTCCTTTTCGTTTAATGTTTCCTGCACGCAATGATTGTTGCCTTACTTAACGATTTAGGTATTTGTTTTATATTTCAATTCATTTAACTTTACTCCCTTTTTTTCTTAGAGAAAACTGTTTTAAATATTTCCTTGACAAGAACTTAATTTATAAATTTATTCTAGTCAAATTAGGCAGGGTTCTCCATCATTTGAGACTTTACTGTGTTGCAGAGTTTACGCGCAGCACTAATATTTCGCGGTATTTTCGCGAACAAATTCGCAACTGAATCACAATTCATTATAATTCCAAAGATTACAAGCACACACTTATTTGAAAATCGCCAATTCGTTACACAAACGGTATGGTCGTACATACTGATAAAAGGGAAAAAGTGTTCTGAAAAGCAGAGGAAATTCTGACCGATAGTCGAACTACTTAACATTTTTGAAAGTAGATTTGCCGTGTTTATTTATCAGGTTTCTAGATCGAGTTACCGCATTACAAAAAAGGAACTTCAGAACAGTAAAACATTTTAAAGAGTTCCTTAAACATGCTGAAATTTCAAAATTTTCGGCAATTTATTTACATGAATTAAATGACATAGGTACGATGTTATATTTGACCTACAGTGCTTACACAATTCTAGAGCCGTACGTGGCTCTACACTGCTCTAGAGGAAAGACATATTTAATTATTTTTTTCATAAATAATACAATGTATTTTATTGCGACTACCAATTAACCGGTACATTGAATTGTGAAAACAATTTATTTGTCTTTGTTCCGTCATGCGTAAAGTCCGGCGAGGGTCTAGGAGATAATTGATTGATTATTCAAGGTGAAGCCTTAGTAAATGTGTGTTATAACTTTTTGAATTGAAAGACGGTGGAATTGTTTGATTAAAGTTTCAGTTTGAGAGAATTTGTGTGTTTAGATTTTCTAATTATCACAACTCTTACTGTGTCGGAATTTTTTTTACTGTGTCGCATACATGAAATTTGAATCGTTACTGTGTCGTCGAAAATTTTACTGTGTCGGGAGCGACACAGTAAAACAGCTCATGGAGAGCCCTGATTAGCAATTTTTTTAAAAATTTACATTCAAGTTTTTGTTCAGAATTTTTCTATGGGTCTTGTTTATTTTTGTAAACAAAATAAGAAAATGCAAATATGAAATTGTGCTGACGCAAGCTATTAATGTTCAACAACAATTAAGTAAAATTATTCAATCAAGAATGTTGAATTAAAACTAACGGTATTTTAAATGGTTATATTTAGGGATGTATGTACTGGGAGTAGTATAATTGTGATATTATTTTCGTGATAGAAAAATAAATAAAACGATTTAGAATAGACATTTAAATAAATAAATTAATTCATATCTAATCAATTATTTATCAAGTATGTTTTTGATCTACATTTGCCCCACGGGTGCATGTTTCGCAAACGTGGGCTGCTGAGTCACATCAATAGACGTAATTTTGTTGATATTTCGAAAAAAGATTACATTGAAAAAAAAAAACGATTTATTTTCTTTGTACTTCAAATATTACGTTTGAAATATATATTCACAATGATACGACAATAAAAATAAAATTTAGGGAAATCATTAAATACAATTGCGAATTAAAGAAAGGAAACAGGTAATGTTCATTTCTTAATACGCCATGCTTTGTACAATACTAACGATAATATCATAACAACAATAATTCATGCAGAGTATTTTAAGAGTTTATAATGGTAGGGCAGGTAAACGTTTTACGACTCTAGCTACATGTAAATCTTATTAACCAGATAATAATGATATGCAAAAAATATAATATCCGTGATCACTGTAGAAAAGAGCATTGACAATTGTTAATTGATAATGATAATTTCCATTCCTACGTCGATACGATAAATCCTGGTGAGCTTGAGATAAAAGATACCACAGAGTCCGACACATCTGCTTCATACTTGGATATTTTACTTGAAAAAGACACTATTGGTAATCTAACAACCAAGCTATATGATAAACGTGATGACTTTAACTTTTCTATCGTCAGCTTCCCTTACTTATGCAGCAATATACCTTCATATACTGCATACGGAGTATATATATCTCGGTTGATTCGATACGCAAGAGCGTGCTCTACGTATGAACAATTTCTTAAACGAGGTAAACTATTGACAAGCAAGTTGATGAAACAAGAATATCAACAGTCTCCTTTAAAGTCATCATTTTGTAAATTCTATGGTCGATACAATGACCTTGTCAGCAAATACAATTTATCTTTGAGTCAAATGCTGACTGACGTTTTTCATACCAATTGTGAGTCCATTATTTTTACACTTAATTGACGACGGATTTTTTCCGTTATTTCCTGATCATGACAACGAGCACACGGCGGGTGTGACCTGTCGGCAGGGGATGCTCAACCCTCCATGGCACTTGATCCCACCTCTGATGTTTCGGAGGTCCGTGTTTGCTCTGTTCTTATTTTGTATATTGTTTAATGGACGTTGAGATTGAATAATGTTCGTTATCTCCATATCCTTTTTCTTAAGATGCTTGTATTTAGATCAATAGACTTAGCAACTCTTTGAATAAATCCTTTTTAAACCTTGAATAAGCCGGTATATATACATGTACCCGATAAACTTTGCTATTGTAAATTACCCAATATCACAAGAAAGATAACTTAATTTATTTAGTTTTTACAATAGAGATTTTCAGCACCACAAATATACGTCAAATTTACGGAAGAATTTTTTAAAATATCAAGTATCTTAAATTTATTCTATGTTATTTTAATTTTAAGGGTTTTTCTTACTTTAAGTGCTTCTTTTTTGCAACATCTTGAATCAGTAGAAAAAAAATGTTCACATAAATTTATTAAATGTTAACTTTACTTGGATGTTATTTTTGTACGAGATGAAGTTCTTTTAACTTTAAAATACATAGTTTCACTCGGAATTTTTTGTACATTGAGATAAATTTATACGAAATAGAAAATTAATGCAAATTTACAATTCACTAGAAAGGAATGTTCATTTAATGAAAGGGAGGCAGTAATGAAAAAATAACCCCAAAAGGGAAATTAGATGCAGGAAAATCTGCAAGGGGAAAAATAAATTTTACTTTTCTGTTAGGATATATTAATAAAACTCTTTAAAAATCAAAATTGCAACCAAATTCTAATTATATATTATACAATTATACCTTTTGATGAAGTCAATCCCCCAATATATAGACCTTAGAGAAAGCATATCGACCGAGCACGAAGTGCGAGTTCGATATGCTTTCTCTAAGGTTTATATATAGAGGTATTGTACCGAATCAAAAGGCTACAATTGTTTCATTATTTTTTAATTAGTTAATAAGAAATGTCTTAAAAGCTTTCTTTATAATACTCAGTACCTTTTCATACAAGGCATTGTTATGTCATTGCATTATGACGTCACAAAAATGAAAACCAGCTGCAGTATCTGTTTTTAGAAACATCCAGTCTATAAAGACTATTGTGACGTCAGCACTATTGTTACTTCACAGTAGAACGGTTCCAATTTTAGAAACAGCAGGATTATAAATTTTTAGAATAGAAACACCCAGTCTCTAACACTTTTTATACTTGATCATGTGATATAGTTTGAGCCAATCAGATAGTTGGAAAAATAAAGAAAATTGATAAACAGATTAACATCACATTGCATACAAACGAGTCAATTACCTCAAAACGACTAAACAAATGCGGAAGTTAAACATAGTACCAGTGAATAAATCATCATTGCACAGGGATAGGAAGTAAATGTACATGTACTTCTGTTTATATAATTCTCGTGCATATTATGAGATAAAAAAAATCAATTCACCACGTAACTATACAGATGATTGCATCGCAAAGAAATTGCTTGAAAAGCTTCTAAATGCACACATAATGCATGGCTAATTTGAATATGTTGAAGTCGTCAATGTAAGGAAAGTAGTTCATCTCGTCATGTGTGCACAATCAGTTATATATGCCGGATGCCTAAAGTAGAATTATTTATATATGATCGAAGAAAACTGATCACAAAACTAAAAGGCTATTCTCTTTCTAAGTTCATAACTTGGATAATTTCTTAAGGTAAAAAGAAAAATTCAACTTGTGATGTCCACTGGTAGTTATACTGGGGATTAAAGCTGGAAAATTCTGAACTATATGAACTGTTTTATTGCCTTTAAGCATGTAATACACAATAAATAATGTGTTTTAAATACTTCAGATGCAAAAAAGCAAACACCACTCATGTTGTATCGTAAAAGTTTAATATATTATTAATTTCAATAATGATAATTATACAGTTTGAAAACACTATAAAGGTCTTGTGCATTTTATCAATACTAATTTTCAAATCTAAGTATTAATTTTATTGTCCAGCATAAAAAGGTAAAGCTACATGTATTAGAAACATAAGGATGTGTCTTTTATAGCAACATAGTCATTTAATCCGTAAGTTTCAGAGTAGAATTCTTGGACTTCATTTAATGATTCCCTCATCTTTTTGATGTGGTTTGTTATATCGTTTCCGAGCTCAGACTTTGAACCATTAGTGATATCTTGACTTGACGAGAAGATTTTTCAAATATCGAAACATACACGAACAAGAGCAAGAGCAGCCGTTTTACCAATAAGTTTTCCGGCGGTCATCCCAATTCCTCGGCCTCCTTTCTCGACAAAACATGCCGTTTTCGACATGACCTGCGCAACTTTCTTTCCTCTTTTAATGGTCTTAAGCATCGTTTTTACTTCCTTTTTTGTAGATTTAGCAACCTCCTTCAAGGTTTCCAAAGTTTCTGTAAAACGATTTTCGTCTTCATCTAGGTCGGTTGTTCTTTTTTGGTCACCAAGTATGATGTCTTCAGCTTCCTTGCATTTTCTCAAAGCATAATTCTTATTAATTTGGTCAGAAGTGAGGTTTGTTATTCCACAAGCTAAACCTACCCCCGCTGCTATTCCAGCGCCAACGGCGGCAGACGCACCTGCTGTGAAAGGTTGCAAGAAGCAAAGCCCCAATCATTATGCTTCCACTTAACATACCAGCGCTACTACCTACAATTTGTGTGACGTTGTTTGAAATTCGCAACTGTCCATGTCTGCCATAATTTGATCTAAATCTCTGATAGCCCTTATTTCTTCTAGTCCTAACCCTCTCTTCATACTGGTTGACAAATTCTTCAAGATATATTTCATAATTGTGTATTGCATCATTTTCCCGATGTGACATAATTCGTCTGGATGTTGAAAAACAATAATTTTGAAGTAATTAGATTAAACAAAGTATATTGAGTTTTATTTCGGGATTCGTTTACCAAAGGCTTGTTAACCCATATTCATGTTTTTTTCCTTAAATTGCCTCGAGTAGTCCCGGGTGGTGTTCCTGCTCAGCTAGGAGACAGATTCATCAGATATACAGTCAACTCCCGGTTTTGGGTGGAAGTTAGTATACTGGTTACAGTGATCTTTGGGTTCATATATATAATTTTTTTCTTAATTCTAGTCAGTTATATAAGCTTAAAAATAATGTAAATGGGTTTTATATATACTTGTGAGGAAATTATATAAATGCTATTTCTTTTTTCAATTAAGGCAAGGAGGATATAAATTTTCAATATGAAGAAGTGGAAGCATTTTATTTCCGCCTCCAATGAATTGAAAGTTCTCTGAATTAAGGATTCGGTAGCTATTTTTGCCGTACAGCGCCTTGTTCCTTTCTTGGAAGTGCATTTTCCTGGTATCGACTTTTGCTACGTGATGCAATTGGATGTATCTTAAAAATAAATGTCTAGACATTTACAAGTTATTTAAATATATTTCTATCATTAAAAATCACAAAGCCTTATGTTCATTTTTAGTTCACCTGAGTCACCCAGGTGACCTATTGCAATCTGTTTTCGGCCGTCATTGTCCGTCGTTCGTCGTCAGTTGGTCGTAAATTTTTGAACATTTTCAGCGTCTTCTGTGTTACTGCTCCGCCAATTTCAATCAATTTGAGCTTGAAGCATATATGGGTAAAGGGGTACAAAAATTGTAAATTTCATGGTTGCTGGGCATGAAATAAACTAACCAAGTACATAGTTATGTTAAATAATGCAACCTCTTACAAAATGTGAATTTCATGTCTCCAGGGTCAGTGGTTCTGGTGTAAGGGCAAGGCTCTTTGATTATATAGTGAAAAAGCATAAATTCTTTGAAAATATTGTTCTCTACTCCTGGGTACATGTATTAAATAAACTATCCAAGTACAAAGTTATGATAAGCGAGAACGTCCCTTAAACAATTGTGAACCCCCCCCCCCCCCCCCCCCCCCCCCGAGTCGTGGGCTCTAGTATTTGGGTGGAATCCTATCGATGATATAGTCAAAATACTTTTTTTCTGTAAAAATCTCCTTTGCTCCTTTTCTATGTTGAATAACGCTGCTTCTTGCAAAATTGTAAATGATATGGCCCCTGGGTCAAGGGTTATGGTGTTTATCAAGTGAAAATGAACCAATTCTTTAAAAATCTTTTATTCTGCTCCTGGGTATTAAACCAACAAATAATATACATCGTTATAATGAAGAAGAATGCTTTTTCCCAAATTGTGAAAATTCAGGGCCTCTTGAAGTTCTGTTCTGGTATTAGGTGGGTTCTAATGATTACATAGTAAAATACATGAATTCTTTAAAAATCTTTTCCTTTGCTCTTGGGTAAAGTTTATAAAAGAATCAAAAGATTTGAAATATGTGGCCCCAGCCCCCAGGGTCAATGTTTCCTGTGGGACAGGTTGCACAACTGGTAGTTATGAAGTGGAATTGCAGGTTTTTTTTTTTACTCTGATCTACCTCTGGTTTTTAAGTAACTAAAGTAAGCATGTTAAGTGTATAATAATGATAAACAATGGTGCCTTTTTCAAAATTTTGTATTTTGTGGCTTTTGGTTTACGAAAGTTGTTATATGATACTAAGGTTACCTATAGGTAACCTTAGTATCATATAACAACTGTGGGCCTCTTGTTAAAGTTCTTACCATGAAGTATTTTTACTCATGGTATAAAATATCAGAAAAAATCTTCAAAATTCTTATTACATTAGAAAAGGTAATGAATGTCAAAATTGCAAAGAGATAATATCTCCTTAATAACCTTTAATATAAGTATTTTTTTTTTTTACATATAAAGGGAAAAATTAAATGTAAAAAAGAATTGCCATAATTTCAAGAAAATTAAAGGAAAATACATCTCTGACAACCTTATAAGACACTTACCTCTCTGAAAAAAAAGACTTCAGATCGACACTCACAGCTTGTTTTCAAGCGCATGCATAGAAATGAGAAAGAAATTTTGTAAAACAAAACAAATTCTTTAATTTCCTGGAATAAATTACATGCTTGTCGTTTAATATTTCTAAGAAATATTTGTTGTATTTGTATGCACAGTCATCTTTTTTATAAACTTACTTTAAAGAGCTTTTGGATCAGAGTTATGACGAATGACCTTGGTTGTCTTATGTAACACTGAGTTACTGTAAACCAACTTTTATTCGCGACAACTTTATTTCGCGATTTACCTAGGGTAAACTAGTTCGCGACGATTATTTTTGGATCTGTTTTAACAATTAACAAAAAGGCTTGAAGGGCCGGTTCGCGGTGAGAATATTCGCGATCACGATGCTCTCGCGAACCTTGCGTAAATTTCTCGCACGCGAATAAAAGTTGGTTTGACCTCAAAACAAAGTTATTTGATTTTGAAATGCTTTTTAAACAGAATGTTGTTTTGGTTTTTTGTTTGTTGTATTGTTTTTGTAGCTAATGATTGACAAATAAATAATAAATGTGAAAGGTGCATACAATAATACTGTGAATCAGAACTTATGCTCCATATCGCTACTGGGCGTATTCATAACGCAGCATAGTTTAGACTACAAAAATGAGCCAAGACCTGATTAATTAGGGAAATATTTATTTTTTCATTACACATATACATATAACACTTAAATTTCCTAAAAATTATTTTTGAGAGATTTGTAAGAATAAAAATTAATTAACGACTTTACAACTTACAAAATTTTAGCTAGGGTATAATATTGGCATTATTATCAAACAAAATGAGATCACTAAAAGCGAATAAAAATAAAGGTTAATTGATTTCATTTGTAAAATATTCTTTAGTGAGAATTTTAAGATGTGTAAATTACATCTCAATGCAACAGATCTTTATATGTCCAGAAGGCTTGTTTTTTTGTTTTTCTATCTTCCATGTGGCATGCGCCATTTTCTAAGAAGTCTTCTGCGGAACTTTTAATATATAAATTTTGATTTGGGTGCTAGCATGTATGCCACTCCCCACTGCTTGGTGTGTGTTTCTCCTCCAATACACTCGGCCAATTTTTTCCTAACTTCACAAGATACATTTATTGGCAAAGGGAATTCCATTTTGTTCAACCAATCTTCTTTCGAGTGGAGATGGTAAAGATTATGATTTTGGAAAAATTGTGTGGCATGTCTTTATCATCTACTTAAGAATTACTCCTCCGCAGAGGTTAAAGAATAAGAACATTTTGGAAATGTTGCACCAAAAAGGTAAAACAAGGATATATATGATAATGAAGTATTGTGTATCTATTAAGATAGTACATTAATACTAATTGAAAAGAAAATTCTTTAACAATTACGGTTTGTAATGCAGTGGGATGGGTCTTTTATTATACTAGATTTTTGCAATAAATTCTTGTCACTCAAACAAGAGATTCAAACACAAGAATATAACCATTTTAGTCATACATTATTTTAAAACTTTCCTGAACTGATTGACGTCAAGCAGGCTATAATATTTGATAAACTGCTGTACATCTATGAATGTATAAAAGTTATGTCTAGTTAAAGAAGAATTATCATCCAAAAGATACTATTACAAACTGTAGTTTATATTCTTTGTTTTTTGCAAATCAAAAAAAAAATATTTGAATTTTTTATTTATTTCATTTTTTATTTGTAGATATTGATAGAGACAATAAGCACACACTTTTTAAGTATGAGGATTTATTTTTATATAAACAGGTTTGTATACTGCTTACAATCTTAAAAGGGCAAACTTCAAGGGCATTTTTATCTCAAATTTGAGGCATCAATTTTTGACGCGTTTAATATGTTGAGGCCTTTTTTGTGATGCTGAAATATTCCCTTCTTAGATTTAGATGCCCCTATAACATTGAACTGTTTTACATGCAGATGTCTGCCACCAACGGCTTTGTATATGGAAGTATTGCAGCTTTATTATTTCTTTTTTTTTTTTTTTTTACTTTTGCTTCCTGTTTACTGTACCCCGTGATTGTTCCTTTACAAGTCAATTTAGTCATTCGTTTTATGTTTTAATTCATTTTGAGCTTAACTTCCTTATTCTTAACAAAATTGTTTTCAGTGTTTCCTTGTGAAGATATAATTTTACGATTTTTACATAATTCTCCTAGTCAAACTGGCCTTCAAGTTATGAATATTCAAATCTCAGTTCAGAATATATATTTCCATGCTTTTTTTTTATGAGATCCTGTTTATTTTTTTTTTCTTAAAAGAATACAAATATGTTTTTATACTGAAACAAGCTATTAATCTTCAACAAAAAAAATATTGAACATTTTTTGCTCTATACAAAAGGGTCGACCTAGAACTAAATGTATTATTTCATCGGTTTTATTGATGGTTGCATGCATTAATTCAGGAGTAGTATATGGTCAAGATCATTAAAAAGGGCACATTCAGTCTTTGTATTAAAGTAATGAATTTTGAATACATTTAAGGTATGAAGCTAATTTCAACTTATACACAGCCAATTATGCCTAACGTTAATTTAACATGAAAAGAACGTTAATTTAACGCTAAATATTTAACGTTAAATTAACGTCAATCGAGCTTATACATGAATTTAACGTTAAAAAATTAATGTTAAATTAACGTTATTTTCATGTTAAATTAGCGTTAAGCGTTAAATTAACGTTAATTAGTTAACACTAATTTAACGTTAAAATGCATAAAAATTGTGTGCATATTTTTAGAATTTTCCTACCTATTCTTCCAGAAAAATACATGTTCTTGCATAATAGCAGAAGCTTAACTGATACTACATGTAATCATAATTATTTCTCTAAAGGTACACCAGAAGCTCATCAATTTTGCACTTTTCCTTGTTGCACTGCAAGCTAGGCTTGCATGTTGACTTCATCCCTGGTGTCACTTTCTTTTCAATTTGAATATACCCAAAAGGATAAAGGGACCCATCAGCTCTTTCAACAGAATCTCTAACATTCTGAGCATTGCCTCCGATTTCAAATTTTCTGAAGAAAATCTTGAGAAAAACACCAATTCATCCATTAATACTTTTAATCAGGCATATTCAAAACAATGCTACAAATCTTCTTTCTTTTTCCAATCTGAAAAATAAGAAAGGCAAATACATGTATTATGATAATAAATATGAAGAGAAAATACTTCAGCAATACATTAACAACTCAAATTTGTCTAATATATAATGAATGAAACAAGAGGTCCATTGGCCACATTCCTCACCTGAGCAAATGGGCTAGCTAAAAAAACAGATCAGTTAACTATTGAGAAGCTTACTTTATACTTATTTGGGGAGGGGGATTTGAATTTTCTATTATTTGAAAATGTCACTATTACAATACAGCATACATATATTATTTTGGAATACTTGAAAAGAAGATTTTTCCAACACATTACCTGATCTCCCATTGTGACCCCTCTCTAACCCCCAATCCCCGGGGCATAACTTGAACAAGAGGCCCATGGGCCACATCGCTCACCCGAGCATCGTGGCTAGGAAAAAGTAGAAATTGGTTTACTTTTGAAAAGATTTGATTTGAACAAACTTGAATCTAGAATACCTGGGGATGCTTCCATATAAAAATATGAGCAATTATGGCTTTGTTATTCTTAAAAAGAAGATTTTTAAAGAGTTTTCCAATATATTTCTATATAAAACTTTGGTCGGCCATTGTGGCCCCGCCCTACCCCTGGGGGTCATGATTTGAACAAACTTGAATCTACACTTCCTGGGGATGCTTCCATATAAATATGAGCAATTATGGCTTTGCTGTTCTTGAGAAGAAGATTTTTAAAGAGTTTTCCTATATATTTCTTTATAAAACTTTGGTCGGCCATTGTGGCCCCGCCCTACCCCCGGGGGTCATGATTTGAACTAACTTGATTCTACACTACCTGGGGACGCTTCCATATAAATATGAGTAATCATGGCTTTGCTGTGTTTGAGAAGAAGATTTTTAAAGGGTTTTCCTTATATTTCTATATAAAACTTTGGTCGGCCATTGTGGCCCCGCCCTACCCCGGGGGTCATGATTTGAACAAATTTGAATCTACACTACCTGGGGATGCTACCATATAAATATGAGCAATTATGGCTTTGCTGTTTTTGAGATGAAGATTTTTAAATAGTTTTCCTATATATTTCTTTATAAAACTTTGGTCGGCCATTATGGCCCCGCCTGACCCCTGGGGGTCATGATTTGAAAAAAACTGGAATCTACACCACTTGGGGATGCTTCCATATAAATATGAGCAATCATGGCTTTGCTGTTTATGAGAAGAAGATTTTTAAAGAGTTTTCCTATATATTTCTATATAAAACTTTGGTCGGCCATTGTGGCCCCGCCCTACCCCCTGGGTCATGATTTGAACAAATTTGAATCTACACTACCTGAGGATGATTCTACATAAGTTTGGAGAAGATCTTAAAAAGGTTTTTCCTATGCATACCTATGTAAAACTTGGGAACAAATTACAGGGGTCAAGAGGTCATAGATGTGCGTATCGATAAATGTTCAACGGAATTTTTCAGTGATGTCATAAAGGGTCGACACGCATTCAGTGTCTTGTATACGTGCCATTGGTTTTGAAAAATAATGCATTTCGCATGTTAGAAGCCACAAACAGTGTGATTTGGCAAATATAATTTATGAACAAGTCACAAATGTAAATATAAGTAATAAGGTATTATTTTAAAACATCCAACGGGCTATAAATACGGGTTGGTACGAGATTAAATTCATTAAAAAGCCCTTCAGCCTTTATGGAATTTAATCTTGTGAGTCATGACCAACCGATATTTATATCCGGATAGATGTTTAAAAATACCTTATTTCTTAAGCAAGACTGAAAGTCCATTGTGGCTTCCCCCCCCCCCCCCCTGGGTTGAAGAGGCTTGAAAGTACACTATCTGAGGATGCTTTCATTTAAGTTCCATTTTTTCCTGGCCCAGTGGTTCTTGAGAAGAAGTTGAAAATGTGAAAAGTTAACAGATGGACAGACAGACGCCAAACAAAATGTGATCTGAAAAGTTCACTTGAGCTTTCGGCTCAGGTGAACTAAAAAGCTACTTGTATTTAAAAACTATATATTTCCATATATATTACTATACGGTGAGACTGGCAAACAGACATTGTGTTTCCAGTATACTTTCAAAAAAATTTAGGGGTGACATATTAAATGGTTTTAAATATTTGATATGTGTTCAGAATAAATGCACTTTAATACCTGGTATTTTGAAGATTGCTTAAGGTGATGAAATATGAATTCACTTTCTTGTGATTATCATGTTCATGTCAGCAAGACTTTATACTGAGTTAACCTACAATTATAAAAATAAAATAATTAAAAAATCATTTAATTGAAATGTAATATCTTCAACATATATGATATTCATGGATAGAAACCAAATTTTATGTGCAGTGTCTGATTCAAAGCAAACTTTTAGTACAGTGAAAGCAACTTGGCTTTAAATTTGTCTCTTTAGCATAAACTCTAGATCAAATTATAAAATTTTTCTAAATGAATATTATGAATACACTATGTATATTCTATTTTATAAATAACCTTTATTTCTGCATGGTTATCTTGAAAAACATCAATTCAAGAAGGCACCAAGGAATGGTATATAGAGGCTGTAGTCTGCTCTTTTCTCCATGTCTTGCATATAAGTATCTTTTCTGTATTATGCAGTAAAAGAAAAAATCTTCATTCTTGATTTAATAATGCTTATAAAATGTTTCTGAACAAAATATTGACAAGTGTCAAGTAGTGACAAGTACTTTTACTATTTTAAAAAATCAGTTGTGGTGTGTGAATGTAAATTTCACTGTCATTACATTTACTGTGGGAATTGTTTACATTTTGTTCCACTTTCAATACCTGTTTTGTGTTCCACTGGCATTATAATTTAGGCAGCTGGGTTCTTCCGAGTCTCGACGACAAAGTCCGATTTGATCCTGTGACAATTTTGATGTTTTTCTAAATTGAGATGTCAGATTTATAGCTATTTTGTTTATACATTATGCCCATTATACATATATTTACTCCTGAAGTCATTTCAAAACAGTACAAAGTTAATATTTCGACTTTACAGATGTTTACCTTTCACTTCTTTAAGTAATTCATTGAACCCACCATATTGTCAGTCACACCGAACGTAATATGTATTCTGTAATTCTATTGGTTAAGAGACTTAATCCTAGCCAATCAGATTAGGCATTTATTTTTAGTGTATAATTGGTTATTCTGCCTATAAATAGTGCTACTCATGAAATTCTCACTCACTCTGCTAGGGGTCAAGAACTGTAAGGTTCGCTTCTTAAGAACTTCGTGTTCGTTTTCTTTGTTAGGCTTAGAGTTAACTTTATACAAAATGTAGAATTAGATACCCATAGTAGAGTCAAGTATTGTTGGTTCAGGGCAGAATTAGATATCCCTTACCTTACCTTGTTTCAGTTATGTATATTTAGGATACTCCTGTGTTTATTTTTATTTTAGTCTACATTCTTGGGTGTATGGAAGCTTGTTAATACGATAAATACATATTTTTGTAGTCACATTCTCCCCCTATATTTTTTTTCAATTATTTGATTATTTGTGGATAAATCAATTTGTTATATTTTTTTGGAAATATTTTGTTTTTTGTTATCAACTTGTCTAAAGTCCTATTTTTACCTTTGTTATAATAATGAATAAAACTTTACAAATCTTTTCAGTTCAAAACAAGGTGATGATCATAATCTGGGAATCACTAAAGAACCTGGGTAGATAATTTAACCAGTGTGGCCCAAATATAATGGTTTAATAAGACTTTCCAATTCCAATACTATTATCAATAGATTAAATTAAATATTTACATCAAAGTTAGGACTTGTACTTTGGGAAAGGTTTGTCTTATTTTAGTCCCTTGATAACACTGGTTCCCATTACAATCCATTTCAGAAGTGCGAGTAAGATGTGATACCGAGTTCCAGCTGTTTAAAATACAATAAAAATAAATATCAAATCGGGTCTTTTCTCTCGATAATGATGAAACCAATTAAGATGAACTGTTAGAATCAGGGAAAACATCGCTCACATTGCGTGTTTAACTTCAACTTCGAGATGGTTATTGTTAACTTGTACACAATTTCTACTTTCTTTTTCGAATTTTCTACGCATCGTACGTAGGGCGGCAGTACAGTTGTACAGCTGTACCGGTAGGCTTCAGTGTTCAAACAAATTTAACCAACTGAACAATAAATAGACCTAATAAAAATGTAATGCTGATATACAAATATCCAACATAGCAGAGATCTGGCACGTCGCTCACAGCCTACGACACAGTTGCCTGCAAGGACTGTTGAGTAATTATGCGTTATACGTTGCTGTACATAAAGTTCAAACATTTAGGGACCTCTGAAATTATGAAACTCTCAAAAACGTAATATTACAAAGACTACAAAATACTTACTTTTAACAGAGACTTGATAAATCCTTTTTCCTCTGTGTTTTCAATTTCTGTTACAGCTGATGACGTCAAACATGACGTACAGTTTTGTCCGATAAAAACAAAACCGATCCTGAGAAAAGCTACGGACCATTTTAAGCCGGAAAAAACAATCCAAATTCAAGTTGACATTTTGAAAGATAGACATAGAGCTTAAAATCTAAGTCTAGATAATTTACTTTTTAAGAATGTATGAAAAAAAATGGACGAGGTGAAGAGGGTGCTAACAGTTAGAGCACCCCCCTTTCCCAAACCCACACGTGTAACACACCCTTACACAAACACATAGGCATTTGTGTCGGAAATACTTTTTGAACCTATGGTATAATACTAACACAACTGCTATCTTTATATATATTGGGGTTAAAAATTTATTTCCAACACAAGTGCCAATACCCCCCCCCCCCC
>PRKT01001861.1:35017-46264 GCA_003671525.1 Saccostrea glomerata | reverse complement strand
CACTTTTTAGATGTCCAACCATCTGTACAACCGAATAAACAGTCCCCGGTCACGTGGTGACAAACGTCATTTACACACTGTCCACATGTGTTTGCACAATTAGGGCCATATGTCCCATTCGGACATGCTGTAATAATTAATGATTAAATTTTGACTGTAAATCATCATTTGATTTGGTTATAGAATGATTTAGTTCACATGGTATAACGTAAGTTGCTAACGTCACATTGAGTTAAGACAAAAATGTAAATTTTTACTTGACGTTTATTAAGAAATAAATTTAAATCAATGTTGAATGTAAAATTGTCATATATTCTACACTAGATGGTGAAAAATTAAGTTTTAAGGGATGAATTAAATAGCTACCCAAATTATAAACTGGTATAACCTGGGTTTGTACAGTTTATCTTCTTTCGTAATCCGCTTTGAGTTATATAAAGCGTTAACTGTCCCAATCATATCATTCGAGTATAACTTGTGTAGCTATTAATTCATTCCTTAAATGTTAAAATTGCAAATGAAGATAATTTAATAAAACAAAAACTAGCACTGCAACAACATTTCCACGGTTTTGGTCGTCCTATACTTGTAATTGTTTGATTGCAACCGAGTGCGTGTTCCCATGGTGTAAGTAAATGTTGCTTGTGTTTTGTGTATGTTGGTATGCTCTTTATTCGGTCTTAATTATTTTGTATAACAAGTTCTGTAATGTTTACATTATTTCCGGTGAGGAAATTCAGACGGGCATTAATCATTTTCATAAAAAAAGTCTTAATCAGAATACATTTTTGTAAGATTATTCAGATATATGTAAGCAATTACGATGTTATCATTATGAGCATATTGTGATGTATTGTTTTTTTCAGTATATTACCCTTTATGTCTTTTTATAAATAAACAGAAAACTATTTATTGTTGTATTCATTAGACCCGACATGACAAGGGTAACGTCTACCCGTGTACATGCGGCAGTAAGGCAGAACAGCGATGGTTACTAAAATGGAAATATCTGTGAAATGCTTTTAAATTGCTAATCTCCCTACAGTTTAGGTCTGATTTCAATATAACTTGGCACACAAGTAGACTACAATAAGATACATACTTTAGTGTATCGGTTTTTGATTTCAATGAACGGTGTTGCCATGGTACTTCAAATAGAAATTTCTTTGAATTTCCATTTAAACGCTACACCTCCTATAGTTTTGGTCTGATTTCAATATAACCTGGCACACAAGTAGACTACAATAAGATATATTATTTAATGCATCGTTTTTTTGATTTCAATGAACGGTGTTGCCATGGTACTTAGAATAGAAATTCCTTTGAAATTCCATTTAAACGCTACTCCTCCTACAGTTTTGTTGTGATTTCAATAAAACTTGGCACACAAGTAGACTACAATAAGATACATAATTCAATGCATCGTTTTTTGATTTCAATGAACATGGTTACTACAAATAATAATTTCTGACAAAGTCCATTAAAACGCTACTCCGGTCCTCTTACAGTTTTGGTCCTATTTCAATATACATAGTAATTTGGCACACATGTAGATTGTTCAAAGAAACATAAATTAGTGCATCGGATTTTGATTTCGATGAACGGTGTGGCCATGGTTACTAAAAATAGTAGTTTCTGTAAAATTCCATTAAAACGCTACCTTTCCTACAGTTTTTGTCTGATTTCAATATTACTTGGGACACAAGTAGAATGCACTAAGAAACATAATTTAGTGCATCGGTTTTTGATTTCAATCAACGGTGTTACCATTTCTTTTAAAAATAGAAATTTCCGTGAAATATGTTTAAAAACACCACTCCTTCTACAGTTTTGGTCGGATTTGAATAAACCTTGGCACACAGGTTTTGATTTAATGTGGCACACAAGTTGCCCCAAAACAGACGTAATCAAGGATCATCATAGTTATTGCTTTTAAGTTTCACGTCCCAATGGCTACTTTCTCTTCCTTTGTTATAAGTACATGTACAAACAAGTAGAGCTACAGTCTCGACAGATACTTCCGGTTTTTAAATAGTAGACCTAAAGATTAGTCCAAAACTTAATATATAACTAGCATTTTATCACCATTGATGATGTAACAAAGTTAGTTCTCTGCACTGTCAGCATATTTTAACATAGGCTAGGATACTTTTACCTTTTAATTCCACTTCACATATACAAAGTGAACTACTAGACATTCCTCCGAAGTCATCAACAATAAAATTGAACGTAATCCATAATCTTGAGAGCAGATTTGGATACAGGATTATGATTCCATTCGAATTTGTTGCTAGCTGTTCTACTCCTGAGAGGTGGTTCATGCGCCCTCCATTAGCAAACCAATTCGATGATATCGTGTAATTGAACTTTATGTTCTTATTTTCTGTTATAATAAAGAAAAAATAAACGGAACAGAAGCAAATGAATGAAAACAAGAATTCGTTATCATTGTATATTCGTGAATCATCATGCAATTTTCCCAGAATAAGTGACGTGACCATTTAGAAATAGGAATGACGTAGAGTTAGCGTCATCAATAGTTGCATGACAGAAGGTTATTAGAGAAACAAAAAAATTAACTACAGTACAGTAGGTCAACACATGGCTATTGTCCTACACCAACATATCCTGAACCTCATTCCTCTAACTTTCCTTGAAGTGTTTGAGCATACTAGATGGTTAAGACTGATAAACTTCTGATGTACATGTACCTTAGTTATCGTATTGTTCCGTGCGATATAGTATTTGTGCAAAAGCTATTTCTAAATGCAACAAAAAACCGTGACCTACCTTTCGGTAGTTTTTCAAGCGAAGAAAATCGACTCCCCCTGACGTAGAAAGCGACTCCCTCATTCTTTTTCGCGACTATCTCAAAGTAACGGTTTGACACGGTGAGGAAGATCAATATGATGAATCTTCTCAGCATCTTACTGGTGTATCATTTTGTATTCAAACTGAGATAAATGTAAGTGTTTGAGTGTATTCCTCGTTTTAGGAATTCGTCTAGACTGAAGAGGTCGGAGAAAGCCCAGTCCACGTTTCAGGATACCTAGGAATCTGTGATAATTATTTGCACCCCCTACAAGTTACTTTATAGACTACAAAATTTTACAACTTTTTAAATTCTGAAGCACACCTGTCATTAACAGGCAATGCTTGCTGTCGAATCAAAAATAATTTTTTTCTGAGTAAAATATTCATAAAACAAAATTCAGCAAATTTTGAATTTATAATTGACGATATCATAGCTCTTATATTTCTCACAGATAAGACGACTTAGGGTTAAATAATAATCAATCTAAAACACGACCTTATTACTTCAAATGTTTCATTATTTCAATCCAAAAAATAACTAACAAAAATCAATTATATTTCAAAAATCTACTTGTTCAGGAACTTTTGGCGACCATTGAATGAAAAAACTTACCTTTTATACCTATATATATCCGTATCTCTTGAAGGTTGTAAGCATTCAGTAGGTAAATGTCCAAGGTATATTTTTGTTCATTCCAGATAAATGATGAATCTATGCAGCTGGGTTGCGTATTAGAGCCATCGAATAATAAATGAGAAGGTAAGTAATACTTGTCTGTATCCAGATAATAAAGGTATGTATGTGTTTGTAAAGCGATATTTTCGTTATCTACAAAATCAAAATATAAAATCGCCAGTTTATAAAAAAGACATATCATTTAAAAGTCGTCCTCAGACAGTTTCATGATTAAAGTTCAAATAGAGTACAAAATTAATATACATTTCTACATTCAACATCCACGAATGGCGATAAAACAATCCGTTAATTGTGTTTTAGATGACAATGTTGATACGCTTAGAGTTCTTAGAGGATAAACTTGTAAAATTCAAAACATAAGGTCCTTAGCGGCATAAGTATATGTATTATTAAACCTTTACATTGTGAAATTACAATGTTGTTATTAAAACTTATCTAAGTAAAAATGATACAATGTATATCTACTTATGCTGCAGTTAGGTCCTGTGTAACCTTCTTTGCAGACATAGCATGCTCCATTGTTAACGTCACAAACTTCACAATTGTCAGACTTATTACAGGGCAGACAGTCCTCACCGTAGTGGTCAACCTCACAACCTGTAGATATTTTTTTTTAAAAACAGATTGCAGGACTCTTACAGTAGGCTTTTCTAATCAAAATTGACAGTGAATGAGAGCATATAGAATTTCATGAAATAAATAAGTTCAAGCCAATTCCACAACCGATAAATTATACAGAGTACATGTATAACTTATTATGTAACTTACCAATAAGTTCTACTTCACATAATTCAAATTCGAAAGTATTGCCAAAATCACTAAAAAAGGTGAAATAAACAGATTCCCCTGTGCGTTGAATATCAAATTCTATTGTTTGTGGAAATACCGTTCTATATGACTGAAAGACATGGTAAGGCCAATCGAAAGAGTTATCCACATAGCGAATATTTGTTCCGTTCGTTGCAAATATTTCTGTATTAAGATTTAAAAGAAAAAGCATGATAAGATTTAGAGTCCTTACAAAATAAAAAAAAACAAACCGTAAAGTTCATACCAACTAGTATTTTTTTTTTCTTTAAAAGAATTATTAGCTGTTTAGTAACAGTAACAATGTTTGAACTATTTATGAAATCATTTATGAAATCAATTGGCTAGGTGAGAAATGCATATGCGTTTATTGAACATACCTTTAAATATAAGTCTGGAATATTTTATGCTATATGTCTGTTGCAGATCGATCGTTAACCACATGTAATACCCACTTCGACGATAACAGGTGTTAACGGTATCTCCGTCGGTTAAGTTCCCACTAGCACTATAACCGTTGTTAAAGCTGAAATAATCCGTCACGTTCCCGCCAAGTGCTATATTATCTATACATAACATGTATACATATATAAATAATTTGTTGTGTCAAATAAAAATGAAGCTTTTTATTACAGTATTATTCTGCATAAAGGATTCTAAAAACAATATTTTATGATTCTATTTTGAAATCTATAGGAAGGAAGACAAGAGACCCAAGGGTCTTGAATGGCTCTTCTGATAAACTTTTGATAAAAATATTTAAGGCCCTAATATAAATCAACTTACAAGGTTTGATGATTCTAAACCTCTAATTATCTGCATAAATTGATATAAATATTTTTAGAAATATACGCCATGAAATTCAAATGGCGTATATATGATAACCCTAGGTCTTAAAGTGTCCAAATTATGCCTCTAAATTTGAAGACGAGTGCCCGAAAAATTAAAAAAAAAAGTAGCTCACCGTGACCTACGTTTGAGTTAACATTAAGTGCAGTCCTTATATTCATCAACTTACAAGATTTGAAGATCCTAATTAGCATACAATCAACATTTTTACAAAGTAAAATTTTTGGTCAATTTTGAAGTGACATTTAGACCACACCCTTTGCCCCAGAATGATGCCTTGAACAATTTTTTTTAATTTTCAACATATCCTGACCCTTGTATGTAAGTTTGGTGATAATCTGATGGAGGAGAAGAATATTTTTTAGCAACCAGTACTTTTGATTTTATTTTCCTGATTCCAGTTTTAGTGTAAATGGAAGCCCTTAGGCAAAGGATACCATATGACAAATTTGTGGAAAAGGGGTAATTGAGTTATGGTCCATTTTCTAAACACTTTACGCACACGGCACACCGCAACGCACACTGCAACGCACACTGCACCGCACAAATGGTCATAGCATTTAAGTTAGCTCTTTGAGCCTTTGGCTCAGAAGAGCTAAAATATAAAAAAAACTTAATTTGCACAAATTAATGGCACAATGTAACAGTGCGATATTGTGTAATAACAAGGCAACAAATATATTTTAAAAGAAATAGTAAAACTTATTTTAAGTTTATATCCCTTTTCAAAACCTGTTGCACCTTTTAATGATAAATCATTATTTTTAAATAGTTTTCTTTTATAATATTTCAACAATAGAGGATTCTTCGTATCAGCTCTTTTGCAAGCAGTTCCATTGTTGCTTGCTAGACATTCAAACAGTACATCTCCTGTAGATTGAATTTTCTCTGTAAAAAGAAACTAGTCTTACAGTATTAGCTCACCAAACCTGGAAGCTCAAATGAGCTTTTCTGGTCACCTGTTGTCCGTCGTCCATAATCTTTTCACATTTTCAACTTCTTCCGAAGAACCACTGTGCCAATTTTAATCAAACTTACAAAGCATCGAAGTTTAAATTTTTAAAATTAAGGGCAAATTCTTCTTGCAAGGAGAGATAATAAAAAAAGACAAAGTCATTAAAAATCATCTTCTATAGAACACTAGGTCAGAAATGCTGAACCTTATGTGGAAGCATCCTTGGGTAATGTAGATTCTAAATTGCTTAATTCATAACCCCATGGGTAGGGCAGGTCCACAACAGGGTATCGAAGTTAAAAATTGAAATGTTTAGGAAAAAATATTGAGAAACAATCATCTCAAGAACTACTTGGCAAGAAAAGCTGAGAGCTATGTGGAAAAATCCTTGGGTACTGTAGATTCTAAATTGTTAAAAGTCTAACCTCCGGCGGTAGGAGGGAGCCACAATAGGGAATCCAAGTTTAACATTGAAAAATACGGGAAAATCTTAAAAGTCTTCTTTGCCAGAACAGATGGAACAGAAAAGCTGAAACTTAATATGTGGTCCGAAGCATCCTTGCTAAGTGTAGATTCTAAATTGTTCAAACCATGACCCCTTGGGGTAGGGTGGGGCGGCAAAAGGAAATTCATTTTTTACACCGAAATATGGAGGGAAAATTCTTAACAAACTTGTCCTCTAGAAACACTACCCCAGAAATATGGAAATTTCCATGGATAGTTTAGATTCAACAAAATCCAAATAGTGACCCCTAGGGTAGGACAGGTCATAGTATATAATTAATTTATCTTTATCAGGTCATCAAATAATTGTTAAATTATAAACAAGACATAAACAAAATATATTATACAGTAAACTTAATTTGGTAACACAGACAAAAATGATGCTATTTTATATAAGTGCCCCCTAGGGTAGGACAGGTCATAGTATATAATTAATTTATCTTTATCAGGTCATCAAATAATTGTTAAATTATAAACAAGACATAAACAAAATATATTATACAGTAAACTTAATTTGGTAACCCAGACAAAAATGATGCTATTTTATATAAGTGCCAATTTATGAGTTATCGTTTTTAGCTTCACCATTGGCATCGTTATGCACACAAAAAGTTTTAAACATTGTTTTGTACACATCTGATTTGTGTTACTAGGCACGAAGAAGAACAACTCTGTATAAAAATCTGGGGTTAGAAATAAGAAAAGAATATGTTTCGCTTAAGGTCAGACGAGACGTTCCTCAAAATTTCTTTTGTATATCTTCGTAATATTTGGAAAATATTCCAAATTTTTATAATTTTTTTAAATTTTGAAACCAGTTTCTAAACATTTTAAAATAAATCCAAACACTTAAACATTTGAAATTGGAAAATTATTTTTCTTCCCCAAAGGATTATATAAGAAAAACTACCCCTAGTATCTTGCAGAAATGTCTGGTAAGCTACCTAATTTTTTTGTGTGTAAACATGTTTTAGTAGCAATACTTCAATCCTGATTGAGAAACTTTGATATGTTTGAGGTGCAGAGAAAATTATGACGTGTTTGGGATAGTCTAAAGGCAAGGACCGCGTTATGTATATTGCACAATTTTACTATCTCTGTTTATGCAGGATTTGTTTTACGTATTTCTTTTAAAAATGACGTGTACAGATGTACGTATATAAACATTTTCAAAAAAATTGTTAAATGTCAATTCATCAAAAGACCTAACAGGCTACAGAATATTACAAGATTTGGCCCTAGCAGACGAGGATAGTGCACGTTTTACAATGTGCCAATAATTTTCCCGCTACAACTTAAACAGGTCTGGACGATTTCTGAATAAGGAAGTCAAGAACGACAACCGTGAATTGCTATTAATACAAAGAATAAACAAGGCACTAATACTTCTGACCAATCAGATAACAGCATTTAGACAAACCCATGAGAGAATAAATAAAACACGTGATTTTTAAGTTTTTCGCTCAAAAGATTTTTTTAGAACAAATTTTTTGTAAACTTTATGCTCATTTGGGAATAATATGATATTTATGACAATTCTACCGTGAACAAACACGACTTGAAAGCTTGGAATACGTTTTAAGTGCGTTAAAAAAAAAATCTGTCTCCAGGAGTTAGCAATCCCAAAAGTTTACTTACGTAAAAAATTGATATAAATACTGTAAATTTTCAGTTTTTAGAGCCTGACATAAAAATCTTATCGAAAAGATAACAGTCTTTATTATTTTTGAGTGTTTATTACAGAATACTAGTAGTCCATGCAGTTTCTGATATGCGAGGTAAGATATTGGGATAAAACGCATTCATGTATAATTACAGGATTCTCTTTTCTCCACGTTAAACGCCTTTCCTTATGCCCATTTAAAGTCTGCATAGCTAAGTATTCGGCACTCATGAAATACGTGATAATGCAAAACTATATGTGTATACTCCATACGACAAACACCTGTGTGAGTTGATCTATACACATGGAATTTAAGCATTATCGATGAAAATTGGACGGCTAAGCAAAATCATATTTACCATCATATAATGCATTCTGGTAAATGTTATTATTGAACTTGATAAAAACTTGCTGGTGCGATCTATACCTCTGTAGATGATTACATTCTATCGTGCATTATTATTTTTTCTTTACCGAGATAAAAATGTCAAGGTTGTTCACGGTAAAAATGTGGGGAATACCTTATTCTTCAAAAGTTTTTATCTTACTTCTACAGATTTTTCGTTAAAAAAATCATTTTGAGGAAAAAAACAAAAGCACGTGTTATTTTTTTGTTCTTTTAAAATATGTTTTGGGGTGTGTAAAAATGCTGTTGTCTGATTGGACAGAAAAATAATTACGTGTACTTTATGTACATTTATAGCAACTTTTGGTTATCGTTCTTGACTTCCATAGTTAGAAATCGTCCAGACCTGTTAAAGAAACTGAATGAGAAGAAATGTAGTGGCGGATCTAGAGGGAGTTTAGTTTTTTCCCCCAAGAGAGAGCAAGGAGTCCCATATATTTGTTGATTTTTTATTAAATTAAAACAACACTGCATATATAGTTGCATAGGCGTTGGAATGAAATTGAAATCGGTTAATCGAAGGGGGGGGGGGGCACCCCACGGTTCCGACGCCTATAAGTTGTAGATTAAATTAAACTTTAGTTTTAATCTTTTAATGTAAATGCCTCTCAATGATACAGGCCCCAATTTGTTGACGCAGAGGACCAGGGGTATATTGCTTATACATGTCATACTGACCATGCATTATAGAATTAGGAAAATCAAGCAATGTCGTGCACAAGCGTTTAATGTCACGAGGATATACTACTAATTCAACAGATAAATATAAGATATTTCAAAAACAGATCACGCATTTCAGTCAACTGTACTAGTTTACTATACTTATATACTAGTATGGTTGCTTCATGAAAGGAACAATTAATTTGGTTGCAGCCGATTTTTGACGCTTGTGTCAATATATGTTTCTTGTTTCGTACTTGTGTACCAATAGCAGTTTTGAAATGCATGTAATGCAGTTAAAATATAGGTTTATAAGATCATTAACATGTAAGATGTAACGTGGAATTAGTTCTATACTCGGGGGTCAGCCAAACATTTCCAGGGACTTAATTTCGTTAATAACAAGCTTTATTTCGTAATTTTACTTTTAATGAATAATAAACAGATGTTTGTTTATACGTTCGAGGGGGTGTAAATTTGTGGATCAGGACTACCCACGAAAGCCACGAACAATGATGATTCCACGGTAAATTACATGCCGCCTTTTTCAAACTCTTTTCACTGAAATGTCTATTAACATTTAAAGTTAACTTAATCATGAAGAGAATTATACCGTCATGGTTGTTAATTCGATAGGGTGCTCGCTCAGTAATCTGGAGCGTGATTTGTTTTTATATATTTTATGTATAACTGATTGATTTTTCTCTTAATTAATCATGGGATTATACGAAATTGAAAGGTTGAATATTTTATTTTCAGAACAGAAAAATCAATATTTGTTAAAGCATTAAATAATAAGAACACAAATCTGTTTCAAGTAGTAAAAAGAAGTAACATCTGATTTAAACAAGGAATTCTTCGATTTTTTGTAACATGTTTAAATTTTTTAATATAATCTAATTACTTACATAATGCATTTATTCCAAATACAAAACAGGAAATCAGGCAAAACAACGTAAAATACTTTTCATTGTAGAATTATTAACTTTGATTGCACAAAAAGTTATGATCATAACAATGAAAGAGTTGATACAATTTTAACAGATAGCTACCAGGAAGATTTAGATTAAATGTCCAACCAAAGTATTAAAATGTAGACACTAGACGAAAAATTTTTGTTTTGATAAGCAATTTTATACATAATTGTAACTTGATATGCAGTAATTTCATGGCTGAATAAAAAACCTAAACACCTTTAGAAATAAAAATCTTAAGAATTTAGAAAATTA
The DNA here is from genome assembly GCA_003671525.1 of Saccostrea glomerata. Classification (NCBI taxonomy): domain Eukaryota; kingdom Metazoa; phylum Mollusca; class Bivalvia; order Ostreida; family Ostreidae; genus Saccostrea; species Saccostrea glomerata. Next base: position 35,680 of record PRKT01001861.1, on the reverse strand, counting down.
TGATACTAATAGAATGTATTATGATTGTGTTTCTTTGGTTGTTTATCTTTACTGTCTGCTATTTAGGTCAACTGATTTAGCTTTTCTGATGAAAATTTGTCCGTTGTCTGTCGTTGTCATCGTAATTTTGTCACATTTTCATCTTCTTCTCAAGATTCATTTGCCATTTTCTGCCAAACTTGCCACATAGTATCCTTGGGTGAAGGTGATTCAAGTTTGTTCAAATAAAGGCCACACCCTCTAATAATTAAGAATTCATGTTAAATTAATGGTATCTTTTTTAAATCTATTCAAAACAGCTAGACCAGGAAAGATGAATATCATTTTGAAGCATCCTCAGGTAGTGCAGATTAAAGTTTGTTCAAATTGTAACCCCCGGAAGTAGGATAGGATATCAATTTTCATCATAGGAATATATATGAAAAATCTTTAAAATTTCTTTTAAGAACCATTGGGCCAGGAAAGGTGAAATTTATGTTGAAGTATCCTATAGTGGTGAAGATTCCCGGGGGTAAAGTGAGGCCACAATGAGGTATAAAGTTTAACATAGTAATATATTTAAAAATAATCAAAAATCGCCCTCTCAATACATTTTCTGATAACGAAGAATCGAGGTTGTTGAAGTTATAGACTTAAAGACTGTAAGATGGAGCTACATGAACA
>PRKT01001861.1:6825-19081 GCA_003671525.1 Saccostrea glomerata | reverse complement strand
TTTTTTTTCTCCTTTAGGAAAATAAATTCCCTTAGGAAATTAAATTCTCCCATGGTAAATTAAAGTCCTACAGGAATTTTTAAATATCCTGCAGGAAATTAAGAAATCCTGCAGGATTTTGATAATATCCCTTAGGATTTCAGATTTTCCTACAGGAACTTTATTTTTCCCATGGGAATTTTTTGTTCAAAGGTGATTATCTCACCTGACAGGTGAGATTTACCTGTAACAAAGGTAGTTATGAACTCTGTGAGTGATGGTCTACCACTTGGTATACATGATTTTTATGTGAAATGAGAATTTGGCGGGCTCCAAAATGCAACTTTTGAAGTGGCATAATTATCCTGCACAGTGTTTAACGATAAAAACTTGGTCTTTCATTTATACCATATATTGTATCAAGTTGATTAAAGATAAAAATAATAAAATATCATCAATTTGAATAAACATTTAGGACTTTTTAACTTTAAGATACGCGTGTGAAACCTTTACCTACAGTTGATACTAAATGGCAGAAGATTTTCTTTACCTTGATGGTATTTACATTCATGATCCTAATTGCAGCAGGGTTATTATACTACAAGTCAAGGTAAACATTATATTTAATATTCCATGGAATAATCGTAGTGTTTGCATATTAAGCAGTTACATGCATCATATCTCTCCATGATTTTATGTCACCATTAGAACCAGGAAAAAGAAAAGAAGCCAAGCAGGGTGTTTTCAGGAAACAGGTAATTTAAGGTCCATTTAAGTTGCAAATGATTTAAATTCCAACATAATGGTGAAGTATCACATGATTACAATGCAATTTAAAACAATATCGTTAAAGCTCCTCAAACATATAAACGCGATATTTTAAACTAGGAACACAGACATCTCTATTTATTTCCAATGTGAAGGAATTTAAAAGGATAATGAGAAAATATAAGGAAAAATACATACTGTTATGTACACCATCGTTTTTTATGCTGTCAAAAAAAAAATAGCAAATACTTATTTTTATTTTAGATTTCCAAGCCGTTACAGCAGAATATAACGATCAAACAGGTTTATCGGTAGATATACCTCCTAGAACAAATACAGTCAGTGATAGGGATATTTACGCACATATAAGATGTTCCCAAATGATGGAATCTCAAAGCCATTTGTTCTCCAAACGAAACAATCTGTCCTTCCAGAAGGAGGAAGAGGAAACAGATTTAGCCAGGAATGATGAAGACTACAGATATATTTTATATGTACATTCTAGTGTAAGAAGCAAAGAAGATGATATTTCAAAGGACGATAAACAGGGAAATGATTATGGGATTTTTGAAGAAAGTTGTCAATACAGTGTATTGTCCTTAAGAAGAAACTTCAATCCTTCTGAAATGGAATGTTATGCCATGAATCAATCACTTCTGCGTCAGATTACACACAACAACGATGATCCATATTGTTTGACAAATGTTTGGTTTTCTGAAGATCACCATAGTCTGGATGACTGTAGTACAGATTCTGATGTCAGTTTATCCTCTAAACACTCCGAGGATGCTTTTCAGAAAAGTAACGGACTCTAAACACAGGATGAAACTCAGTCGATCAATTAATTTTTTCCTTTGTTTGTTAAAATGTCCCTTTGAAATCTTTTCACTAAAATGGTGAGACCACCCTTATCGGTGGAGAGCTGCAAATATCAATAAGTCTATGCTGAGTGAATGTTTTAATACAGATTGTTAGACCATCATTTAAACACTCCATTGTCTATGGATTTTTCTGTTTATCAGTTCATTACAATAAGGCATAAGATATCAAAACAAACGTATAAATGTATAACTGATGCTAAAAAAATAAAAAAGCACCTGTCATAGATTCATTTATTCATATTTTGAATGTATAAATAAGAATGTTGCACATATCCGAAATTAGTATGAGCTGCATTTTAAATTTGGAGAAATTACTTTTGGTATTAAAATATGCTATCATGATAAATCTGTATGCCATTTAAACCATTATGTTTAATTGCACTGATGTTAAGAAATATTTATTTTTGTTATCAGAAGAATGATTTCTACAAAGGAATGAATGTATTATTAGTTATGTAGACACTTAGAGAGGCAATACGGTAATATTTTGGGTCACCTGCATACGGAGTATATATGTATCTCAGTTGATTCAAGAGCTTGCGCTACGAATGAACAATGTCTAAAACGAGTAAAATTATTGACAACCAAGTTGACGAAACAAGAATATCATCCGTCTCGTTCAAAATCATCATTTCGTAAGTTCTATGGTCGATACAATGACCTTGTCAGCAAATACACTTAATAATTGAGTCAAATGCTGACTGACATTTTTCATAGTAATTTTTAGTCCATTATTGATACACTGAATTGACGACGGATTTTTCCGTTATTTCCTGATCACGACAAGGAGCACACAGCGGGTGTGACCAGTCAGCAGGGGAAAGTTATAAGAAAACATTCATTGGCTATGTTCTCGGGCAAAATGCGTTTTGTCGATCCAAGAACCAAACTGTCACTCTCGGCCTAACGGCTTCAGTTCGGATCTTTGGACAGATAAAATGCGAGTTGCACTAGAACTCAGTCAGGAAATATATAATAAACCATAGAAAGGTGCAGTTGTGACGTCACATTCATTATGGCTTTTGCGTTAGCGTGATGAAGTGAAATTAATTGGAGTGATATATAATCAGTGTAAAACATCGATTGTGAAGTATTTAAAATGCGATTGAAACATCTCTCATTATTTGTAGTTTAATAAGACTTCTAACCAACTCTTTATATGCTTTGAACCTCTTCCGAAGGCTTGGTGATATAAAATAGATTCGTTGGATATACGTCATATACAATTTCAAACTATGGAGCATCCGTTTGTTCTTAAGATTGTTTTTTTTACTTTTATTCAGATTGGTCTATTCCATCTTCCCCTAATTCAACATCAATCAAGGAAATATTGCAGACTAGTATGATGTCGTCCTCATATTGGAAAAACACACTCTTCGCAGTGATAGGATCTGTTGGAACACTTTGTGTTATCGTGATAATGTACTTTGCTAAAACATGGTACGATTGACATATTATCTATAGCATAACTACTTACAGCAATACGTTTAATTATAGTTTGTATCGTTTTCATTATTCTTAATATTTACGTTATGCTTTTTTTTTCTATTTGTACATGAAAGGTGCATTAAAATAAAAGCCCGAGGTGTCGGCAACCACATAAGTATATCAGGTATAATGTTAATTTGATAAATAATTAATAATTAAAGCAAACATTAAAAGGTAGGAAAATATAATACTTTTAAGAAAATGATGATGATATTTTTTGTAAATATACTTTTATTGTAGAAATACGTTGGAGGACGACATAAGCTTTAGGAACACAAACAATGAAAGCATTGAAGATGTTAACCATACCAAAAGTTATACCGGGTTATTGGTAGCAAACGGGACATCGCATGATGACATACATGTAAATGGTATTGTGAAGTTGTAGTTACATCAAATTGCCATTTACCTTACTTTATATTCAATTACAGTCGTATTTTACACTTTTGTTTTTCAACTTCAGTATAAAAATACAAATTGTTATCAGATTGTTAAGAACAAGAATATTCTTGTGAATGTTTCCTAAGCTATTCTACATCTAATAGGTACCAGACCAAATATTAACGACGAACCTTACAAGAAAAACAAGGAAGATATCACTGAAAATAAAACTGAAAATCTAGATAATGAGTACCAAGATGCTTGGTCCGATAAAAACTTCATGAAGATAAAAATCTTAAGCTATAGTTCAGAGGACTCAAATTTGACATCGTCACGAATTAACAATGGTGTGGATTTGAAGCTTAGGCCCTACAGTTCCGTAAAATACAATAGAAAAAACAACGTGAGAGAGGCTGCGGGTGAGATGAATTCGGTCTACAACAACATCGGTGATAACTCTAAAGTAGGAAATGAGGACCAAAGAAATTAAGAGAATACAAATACAGATTTTGTGGTAGATTTCGGGGGCAAGTATTTTATAAACGTTTACATCACTATATGTCATTTCATTTGCAAGAAACATGGATTATTTTAATCAAGCAATAAAATATATTATTTTATCTTTTGTTTTGCAAGTTACATATATTCATTCTTTTATTGAAGGCATGCATTCAGGAAAGGAAGATGCTTCACCAGAGTTGATTGAATACGAAGACCTGAACGTTCAAATGGCTGCCCAGTCAGAACATTATACAGAATTAACTTTCCCGACCGAAGATTATTATTCAGAAATCAATAAAAACAGAGAGATAAAAGAAAGACAATTTTGTCCAAATGGACATTTATATGAAGCCGAAAATATTGTTGAATCGACAGAAATGTATATAGTTCCGAATTTTCCTGGAAGAGAACGCATTCTGAATGAAGATTCCTTTGAGAAAATTCAAAAGAAGACATGATCAATGAAGGTGAGACGATATCTGAGGAAACTTGGAACATTTACGAAGATGTAACAATCCTTTAACTCTACAATTAAGCTCATCTTACCTTGTACTTTTGACAACCAATGTTTGTATAGATAGAAAAAGAAACGAAAATTATTATAACATTCGTTTTACCATGTTAATTATGAACTTGGTTTGTTGATTTTTTTTTTTGGTTTATATTTTGTTTTTGCCTCTCAACTGTTTTTGAGGCCCCCTTCTTATATATGTAGCTAAGGACTTGAAGTGACCATGGTGTGATTCTATGCATGTGTGCTGGGGACACCGACCTGGAACACCCCCCCTTTTTCAACGATTGCTAGATCTGCCCCTGTATATACTAGTTTATAGGTTCCTAACTATATACTGGTAAAATGACTACGATTAGTTCCTTCAAATTGTTTATTTGGTGTGTAGGTTTTTGCGTTAGATGCATTATTGAAGCTCTCCGAAAAAATATTTTGACAGACCGGACTCACCGGAGAGCTACAGTCAGAATCCCCCCTCCATCTGCACTCTACACTAGTCAAGAACATTTTGAACCTTTCTCTTCGTCATTGATTAAAAATATTTTATGCATTCCTCGAAAAGTTAGTTACTTCTGAAGATGGTCCAAAAATGGTATAGCTAAAGTTTGCCGGTGTAAAGACGAATAATGACCCCCATCGAATAATGACCGGGGGTCATTTTTCAACGACAAAAAATGACCCCCACCCGTAGAAAAAAAAATCATTTTTTGTAGAAAAAGGGTCCTAGGGGGTCATTATTTTATATGTTAGTCCTATAAAATAATGACCCCCATTGAAAAATGACCCCCTTTAAAGTGATACAAAATATACACTCTTTGATATCTTTTTTACAGCGAAACTAATTTTTACATTTTCTGTAACCAGAAAAATACAAAAAGTCGTATGAAATAATTAAGAGATTCACGTAGTCTTTCAATGCTAAAATTGTGTTTGAAAAGAGATTCTTTAATTGTCAAGTAAATAAAATTTCTTTTTAATATTCCTCCTTATAATGTTTGCTTAAAGAATGATATTCCACTTGTTTTTAGAAATCAAACCATGCAAAAATCAGGTTTAAATACTCTTTAATAGGAAAAATTAAATTTTCCGTCATTTCAACTTTTAGTTTGTTTAAGTTTGGCAAATCCTATTTGACAATGAAAGAGGAAGAAATTTTTATCCCCCCCCCAAAAAAAAAGAACATAACGTTAAATCAAAACAAAAAAAAATAAATAAATGAAAAGCAAAAATATAAATAAAACTCTATACCTTTCAACTGAAAGAGGCTCTAGATAAAATATTGAAATGAAGTTAAGCCTTCACACAAGTACTTTCATATCATAATTTACTTCGCCATGATTAAAGCATACTTTAAATGTTGGTGGAGGTATACTTGAAAGTATTGTGGCAAAGTAACAGTTAAAAATTAGTAGAATAGTAGATTATTTTAAGCTTATTTTTATTTCCTTCTGATAGAAAAATAAAGGCAGGGTGTTTTTTTTTTTTTTTTTGTTCAATATCGACTTCCTCCTAAATAAGAAAGTGGGTGGGGTAAGTATAAGACCTAAAAATATGCTCTGTAAAGCTATGGGCTAGTGTAAAATACACAGTCATTCTAATGCAAAAACTATACATGTAGACATAAACTTTTGATTTAGCACACAGTATTCATTACATTTCTTTTAACGTAGAACCTACTTCGTATGACATCATAACTTGTAAATGTGTTAAACCTGTGCTAACCCATTAAGACGTCATAATTAATTCAATGCCACTTTTTCCCGTACTTGACAGCTTCAATAAAAATGGTAGAAAATACTGCATTTTGAAATTCACAGAATTCAATCATGCCAACATAATCTTGATTCAATTCATATATTTTTTGGTTTATAATGCTTAATGGCAATATATTTCTGGAATAAGAGAAAATATGTAGGCACCTTTTATTTACTAGATCTAGACCTGAAGTTGACAAACCCAAGACTATCTAGTGTAATGAAATTACAATGTACATACAACTTTCGTAATAATTTGAATGGTATGTAACCATTTTGAAGGAATGCATAAATCGTAAGAAATCTTTAGTTGCCAGCTATATAGTGTAATATCTTGATGAAATGTGTCTAAGTCAAAGATGTACGTGTTGTAGATCGTTTGATCGTGTGTACATTTTTGTGATATCTATAATGAAATGATGTGCATTCCTTTTAACAATTATTTGTTACCTATTCATATTCTTGGTGTTTGATTACAATTTTTCTATTAAATATGATCTTTTTAAAGTAAAAGTACAATTTCTGATAAATATTTAATCTGAAAGTAACCCCAAACAATCATTGTATTATGAAATCTTTCATATGTTAGAGGGGAAAAGTATATATTTTAATCATTTATTGTAATCATTTGGCTATGTTCTTCATCATATTAGAGATTGAAAACATTGTGACAAAGACTTCTAAAAAATATTTACAAATATAGGGTGCATAATTGACTAAAAATAATAGAGTTCATTTGACTTTTTTTTTAATGGTGAACTTATCTTTTATGTTAATTAAATAAAAAAAGAAATTATTCTTGATAAAATATTGTTTAATATTATTCAGTTAAAAAAGTAAACGACGATGTTTGAAAAAGTATTTTTGTGATTTTTCATATTCCCTTTATGACAAGTACCCCTAAAAAAATTTGAAAATGTGAAGTCGCAGTATGTAAATACCATACCAAGTTTCACAGCCTGTTCTAGATTAAAAAAACAAGGAAACATATCATGATATCTTAACCGATTGATAAGCAAGTACTAATTTATCATTTTGAAAAGTTTAAAAATCTTGTGACAAAGACTTTTCCGACATAGGTTCTACCTTAATTCTTGTTTTACTCCACCCTTTTACTCAGTTCTGAGTATATTTTTCAGAGAATTTAGTATGAAAATCAGAACAAACATTTTCATTGTTGTAAGGTCTTCTTTATAATGTATATTAGTATGAAAAGTTAATTGAAGACCATTTCTTTTTATGTCCCCGTAATCAAAGATTCGGGGGTATATAGTTTTATCGTGTTCGTCTGTCTATCTTGCGGTTTGTTTTTCCGCAAAAACCTTAACCTTTATCACAACTTTTCATTTATTGGAGCTATGACTTTCATATTTAATATGTATATTCCTTGTGACAAGACCTTACTTTGGGTACCACTAAATTTGACCTTTTGACCTTTACCTTGGAGTTTGTCCCATTTTACACAAAAATGCCAAATTTTTACTTTGGCCATAACTTTTAAACGGTAGATACTAGTACTCTCATACTTCAAATATGTAGTTTTTTTGGCATTACCTTTCATTGGATGCTAAAATCCTTGACCTTTTGACCTTGACCTTGGAGTTTTCCGTACTTATGATTTTTTTTTTACCTTGGCCATAACTTTTGAACGGTAAGGGCTAGGATAGTCATACTTCACATATGTAATCCTTATTACATTAAACATTTTCTTAAGAAAACATCAACTTTGACCTTTGAGTTTGACGTACCTTTCAAAAACTTATCCTTAGCCATTACTTTTGAACAAGTGGTGCTAGGGCTTTCCTATTTTGCAGTCAACTGTTGTATTATTTGTGAGAAGACCCTACTTTGGGTAACAATATATTTAAATTGCATTTAATAAGAAAAGTTTAATCTTCGCTATGTTGCCATACAGGGGCATAGCTGTTTCACAAACACATCTTTTTATATATGAGGATTTGCGCATAAGAGTTGGATACCTCAAAGCGTAACAGACGGACGGACGGACATCCCGATCACTATACACCCTCCCGCTTTTCAAGCGGAGGATATAATAATATATAATACTGCTGATTTTTTCTGTCAGTTCGATGATTTCCACCATCAAAACACAATGTTTACCTAACCTTTAAGGCTTGATAAATATTTTACTCCTTTAGATTCTGAATCATTGCATTTACCTTAAAATATGGCTATAATTGTATAATGTTATATGAGATCAACGTATCATCAGTTTATTCCCAATAAGCTCAGGTGAGCTTTTTGGCCAATATGCTTATTTATCTAATTTTTTTTTTTTGCCCAATAAGAATTTTAGCTTTAATCTACAGGGGGTCATTTTTCTACAGGGGTCATTTTTCATCACGTGGGTTCTGCAAATTTTTAGGGAAGTGACACTTTTTCTACGGGCAGAAGGGTAATTTTTCTACGTCGAATAATGACCGGGGGTCATTTTTCTCTGTCGAAAAATGACCCCCGGTCATTATTCGATGGGAGTCATTATTCGTCTTTACACCGGAATCTTCCTTGCATGTTACTTGTGTGTGGTCGAAGCCCGTAGCCGGGGTTGTCAAGGTACAGATACACAAAAGAAATCAAATATACGCAAAAATATACAGATCTAGCGAACAGAAAGGACAGATTTTTTTCTTCAAATTATATTGCCAATTCGGCGTAAAACATTAATCAATAAAATTATTAGACGTATAAAATCTATATTACAGAAAAATCTCCCCCTCTCTGTGTACAAAAATAAAATAGGGTGGGGTTCCAACCACCAACCCCCCTCTAGATCCGCCCTGTTTTTACAAACTTTGCTCTGGTAAAAAGGTTTTTTTCTATTTTTTCTATTTTCACGCAAAACACGGAAATTCCCTTTTCATGAGATCTTTGGGCGGACATGTATTTTTTTTTAATCGGAGTGTCCTTGAAAATGTGATTTAAAGTATATACTGTAGTTCGCTATAACACCCCCTCCAATGGAAACATTTGTTTTTACTATTCAAAATAAAACAAGAACACAGCAATAATTCTCTTTGTGTCGCATATTCAAATTATTACGAATATTTTTTACATTAAAAACTTTCTGAGCATTTGTAAATTGCAAGTCCATTTTTTTAAAATTAAATTCTAAATATCTATAGTTTTAGCTTCAGTAGGTCTTATTTTATAACAATATAAAACACAAATTAAACAGGATGAGTTTGTAAATGTTATGATACCTGTACAAATTAGAAAAAAAATTATAACCCCGAGCTCGATTACGGGGGCATGAAATATAGTGTACACCGTTAAACGCTTATTCAGCTCACCTCGGCTGACTACGGTAGCTTACATCAATTGATGTAATCGTCCGAGGTGTGCTGAAAGTAAAACGCTTTGAAATTGAAAGTAAGAATAAGAACTGAAGAAGATCGAAGGGATAACTCATGCAAGTGTAAATCATTCTGTTTGAGTTTCTTGATTTAACCTGTGTGATTTACTCCATTAACATCACCACCAACTTGACCAAGACCCAAAGTTAGCAGACGGAAGTGCCTTGAATGTGTCAAACTGTAAGTACGGCCTACGCACAGGGGCATCTTATCCACTCTGTTCTCTATTTCACATATAAAAATACACAAGGGAAGAATCGAAAGTAGCACACGATTTTTAAAAAAAGTCAACAACAACTTTCTTGAGAAAAGTTACACAAATCCTGAAAGGAACTAGCGCAAATAATGTCCTAGTACTTATCCAGGCTAAAATATTCCAGATATATTCATCGAAAATAGCTTTTATCCAACTAAAACCCCAGCTTTCTGCAAAGTGTGAAACTCTTCGCCCAAGAAAAGATAACTCACCCGGATGACAATAGAAAAGTACCCGAGGCCTTCTGATTGCACTCGGAATACTTACAATTAGATATAAAAAAAAATTTCAAATCCTATTTTCGAGTAAAGCAAAACCATGATTAATCTTTTTGATGTGGAAACATCCCTAGGTACATGTAGTGTAGATGAATTTTTCTTATTCAAATCAATGAAATCAAGACCCTTAGTGGTAGGATGGGGCCACAATAGGGAAACGAAATTTTACATATAATCATGATAAGGAATACTTTATTTTACCTTGATTTATACAGGACCACAGTGTAAACTAGTATTATGTACTAATAGCATGTGCTATCCTGTCTAAATAAAATAATTTATTATGATACCTAGCAAACTTTGTCAGTTGATGTATCTTGGATCTTCTGATAATTTCGACCAAAAAGAAGGTCACAGTGACCTTCTTTTTGAATTTTATTGCTATATTGAAATATCTCAGGTACTTATTGGTTAAGAATCACCAAACTTTGTCAGTTTATGCATCCTGGGTCTTCAGATAATGTCAACTTAAAAGTAAGTCACTCTCAGGTACTTATTGGCTTAGAATCATCATCCTTTGTCAGTTGATGCATCATAGGTCTTCAGAGTGTTTTAACCAAAATGTAATTAATGATGACCTACATTTGGAATTTCAAGGTTTTTTTTAATAGATTGTACAATTTATCAGAAGAGGGATTCAAGGCACTTGGGCCTAATGTTCTTGTTAATCACTGACATCCACGCACAAATAAGAGGAAACAGTACAACATACTCAAAATGGGTAGATACAAAAAATCCTATCGGAGTAATATTTTATTTCCTAAGGGATTTTTTTTTTAAAACTAAGATTATAAAATTAAGAAGAAGATGGCACAAAAAATAATCCTATAGGAATAACTTTCAAATTCCTATGGGAATTTTAATCCTATGGGAAATTTAAATCCTAAGGGAGAAAAAAATTCCCTTAGGAGAATTTTTTTTCCTATAGGATATATTTCCTCCCATAGGATTTTATTTCTCCTTTAGGAAAATAAATTCCCTTATTAAATTAAATTCTCCCATGGTAAATTAAAATCCTACAGGAATTTTTAAATATCCTGCAGGAAATTAAGATATCCTGCAGGATTTTGATAATATCCCTTAGGATTTCAGATTTTCCTACAGGAACTTTATTTTTCCCATGGGAATTTTTTGTTCAAAGATGATTATCTCACCTGACAGGTGAGATTTACCTGTAACAAAGGCAGTTATGAACTCTGTGAGTGATGGTCTACCACTTGGTATACATGATTTTTATGTGAAATGAGAATTTAATTTGGCGGGTGCCAAAATGCCACTTTTGAAGTGGCATAATTATCCGGCACAGTGTTTATAGCAGTTTCGCTGATTTGATGTTACTTATCTATTTATGCATAGAATTTGTAAATGTGTTGAAAACAATTTCTTTACCTTGAAATTTTAGCTATCAGAACATTCTTTTTTATTTACATTGAAGCTATCACACCTATTTAATTGGACATTCCAAAGAAAAGGCGCGAAGATTTACTTGTGGCGTTTGGTGCAAAATTATTAATAGTGACCGCCTTTCATTATTCTAAGACAGATGTACTGTTTCAGAAGTATATAAAAGTAGATTTAGAGCTGTGGTCCCAATAGTGTAATAGTAAGCGCTTTGGATTTTCATGCTGGCGACCCGGGTTCAATCCCCTTTGTTTCCATGAAAGTTTCATCACTTTTTCAGCTCGATTTTGCGGGTTTTTTTCAGAATCGGACGGAAGACCTCTCGTTGCTCGCAACGAGTTTCTTTTCTAGTTCTTTTTATTATTATTATTTTTATTATTATTTTTTTGCATTTTTGCTTTGACGATTTCTCAGAGATGACTGGACAGATTCTCATGAAATTTCCAGGGATGATGGAGAATAAAAATATCTTTCAGATGCAGTTTTCAGTTTTTCAAAAGTCACTTCCGGTCGTCAGATATGTCCAATTTCCGCTTTTTTCAAAAAAGTTTTGTCCGAGTCATATCTCAGAAACGGTAAGAGATTAAGACACCAAACTTATATGATTTATAGATCTTGATAAGTAGGCAAAACCAATTGGGGTAAGATTGTCTGCCGTCACTTCCGGTCGTCACAGGAAGTGAT
>PRKT01001860.1:27581-46278 GCA_003671525.1 Saccostrea glomerata | reverse complement strand
AGCATTGGCAAAAGTGATGGATTCCTGGAAAGGGTCCACATTGACCAAACTCTTGAGTGTGGCTCTAAACTTTGCACAGCATCGGCGTAAAATGTCGACGTCCGAGACACAATACTCTACAAACTCTTTCTGGAAATCAAATACTTTCCCCCTCTGTTGGTCGTACCATTGGAAAAAAGCCCGTCGTCCACTGATAGACATTTCGTCCGGATTGTAGTTAGCTGCCGGTGGATAAGGTCCTACGTAACTCTGGTTCTGTTCCGTATTAAAAAAGTGGGGGAAATAACCTTTCTTCAATTCGTCGAGTCCGAAAGCGGAGGGCATCTTGGCTAATGCAAATGGTAAGAAACTATAGGAGTCGATGAATTTCAGTCCGCATATTTCCATGTACAAGATCTTACTGCCGTTCATGATGACGTTAGGTTTCAGGCAAGAGGAATGCACCAGGTGATTCAAAATGAATTGTCCGTCGTAGCCTTTGAAGATATGGGCGATGACGATGGCCTCGTCGTGTACTAAAGTGGAATTCTTAGTACCTGTAGTGGGTTGTAATAACCACTCCATGAACTTCTTTAAGGTGTCTGGTCCTTGAAAGAGGTGCTGACGGGGTCCCATGTGTTGACAATGAGGACAGGGCTGGTAAGTGACCGCAATGTTGACAGACGCGGTGTGCCACACACAGATTAGGAATGTGAATGCCAGTTTCCTGAGTGCATTCGAAATCGAAATAGATGTAAAACTGTAAGGTCCCTTTCCCCTTCTTCTTCTTCTTCTGGGGCTTCTGTTGTACGTAGCACTGATGATCGGCATCGACGATTTTCTTGCAGATCTTACACTTTTTATGTCCTCCGCATTTGTGATGAGGAAATAATTTCTTAAGTATCCAGGAATGACACTTCTCGCATAGTCCCATTAAATTGCAGACAGTAGTGGTGATCTTCTTACTATGGGGTTTTAAATGATTTTCGTAGCAGGTCCTGTTCTTAAACATTCCTTGGCATTCCCGGCATTTAATCTCGATCCCTTCATCGGGACAATTAGGGTGATGTCCTAAACAAAAGGTACAGCGATGAGGGCACTTGGACCGAAGGTGTTCTAGATGACTGTACCCCACGTCGCAATGATCACAGTAATATTGGTTCCCCGTTACTCCCGGCATCGATAGGATGGCATCGTAATGATGGTCGTCGAACAATATGTTCAAACAAATTCCGTCTCCCCAGCCTTTGAAGATGCGCTCTAAGGTGAGTTTAGTCGAAGTAGACTTGAACTGAAATATTTTCAGTCGATACTGAGGAGCTAACACCTGTTGTAATTTGGTCCACTCTGCATATCCACAAGCTTGAGTGATATCAAACTGTTCCATGAGGGCTATGGCTTGGTTCTTCTGGTCTAAGGATTTAAAATCTCCTGACCTCATGCGTTTCCATCGTTTTTCCCATTCGGGGTCTGGATGTTCGGGTTTTTGACTGTTTAATCGAGTGACGACGATGGCTCTAGCTAAACAAAATTTATCCCAGGGATTGACGATCCGAACGATGGCTCTTTTATTGTTCTTAAAAGTCTCCTTATTCACTTGTAAATGTTTGGTTTTCTGGCCACCACTTCCCTCGGGATACTTGATGTGTAACAGATCGAATTCCAGGGAGCCGTCGCCCAGTTTGAACTCCTTTTTGGATTGTTGAATGGCTTCAATCTTGTTTAAAATGAGGTCCTCGTTTAAATGTTTACATTGCGTAAACTCGTACCAAATCTCTGAATCCCAAGTTGGGTGACGTATGTTCAGGCGGAGGTAATCGTTAGGATTACACTGCATTTTCGATTTGAAAGTTTGTAACATGTGTCTGAATAATCGCCGAACGAATCCTGTGTTTTCCTCTTCTGGAAATTCATTGAAATGGACGATATATCTATTATCATGCGCTTTAAATTTTGTAGAGCCCTTTTTGTTATGCAGTCTCATCTGATAATACTTGGAAATCGCCTTGGGTTTGGGTGGTGAATGAATAGGTAACTTTGACCCTTCATGCGCCCTAGTCCTTTGCTGTTGCTGTCGTTGTTTTTCTAGTTGAGCTCTTCTCTGTAATAGTCTGGCATTTCTTTTCCGAAGCTTTAATTCTCGCTCTTTATTTTCATCAAGAATTTGATCTAATTCTCTTTCCCGTAATTGTCGTTGTCGTTGTAGTTGTTGTTGTCGTTGTTGTTCTAATTGAGCTCTTCTCTGTAATATTTTAGCATTTTTTTCCCGGAGCTTTAACTCTTGTTCTCTTTTCTCATAAAGAATTCGTTCTAATTCTCTTTCCCTTTTTTTCCATTCTAATAATCGCTGAGCATGTAACTGTTTTTCTCTAGTAGAATCCATGACCCCCCCACAGGCAGGGAGCTGGCTCTGACTGTAGAATGAGCTGAAAGTAGGAGAAAAGCAGTATTTATACAGTGGATGACGTCACAATGCATAGGTAAGCATATTTTTTTTTTTGCACACGACCCTAAACAAACTTGAATCGCTGCCAAGTATTACCTGTGTAGTCAGCATAAAAAAACGTAGGTCTATCGTATGTTTTGCACACGGGCCCCTGACTTGAATCGCTGCCAAGTATTTTACCTGTGTAGTCAGCATAAAATACGTAGGTAAAACGTACACACGTCCCACAGCAGGTATATAAAGCGGAGCTGGGATTTGACGATCATTCTTTGTGAGTACTTGGAAATAGACACAGGTAAAAAAAAAATGGAGCAGACAAAAAATATGACAGAGGAAACGGAGTATTGTTGGTCTATTAACGGAGAACATTTTGGAAAATGGATGAAAACTAAAGAGGAAGCCATCCAGAATTTTTATGAACGCAACAGAAATTATTTAAAATGGCCACCGAATTTAAAGTACAAAAAATTTTGGTTGGTAAAAAGAGTGGAATTGGATCCTGAAGATTATGAAAAAAATCATGACACCAGAGAGGAAAAATACTGTCTGAAGGAGAGAAAAAATGGATATTACGGTTATCAAAAATACCAATTGGAGATCCTGACTGAACCTTATATGCCGGAGAAGAGTTCCTGGAAAATTTCACTTGTGGATTGTTTTCATCAATTGGGAGAAAAGAGGATTAGGGAAGAAAAGAAGCTTATGGGACTTTTTACAGATAGGTCTATTTATAAAGTGTATGTAAATTGTCGCATCCCTCTATCGCCTGAAAAAAAAACAATCTCAAGAAAAAAGGAGAGGGAAACCAAGAGGGATGGATCCATCCTTCGTATCGGTAAAAGACATAGAAAAAAACTGGAGAAAAAGCCTCAGGAACCCAAGAGGAAACTACCTCTGATGACCGATAAGGGACAGAAGAAAAAAAAATGTAAAAGTATTTTTTTCATTCTGAATAAAAATTGCCTTGTTATTGTGTGTTAGTGTTCTTTGTTTTCAGAAAATCCAGGTTTGTTATTGTTTTGAGGAAATCCAGTTTGAACCGGTTAGGCTAGACTGTCTAGACTGTGAAGCGTGACGTCAAAATGACATTCTTGACTTGTTGCCAAAATCGTAGTAGCAGCGTAGTGAATCGTAGTAGCAGCATATATAGTAAAATGTAAACACAGTGTAAACACACCCACGTATTTAGGGGTTGTGTACTGAATTGACCCAGCTATCCCCCCAGAGACCCCCTAATCTGTACTCTCTTGACCCGGCTATCCCCCCCACCAGGGCTGCACTCCCTTGACCCACCTATCCCCCACAGGGGCTGCACTCAGATGAACCCCCTATCCCCCAAGACCCAAACCTGCACTCCGTTGAACCCCCTATCCCCCACAGCCCCAAAAGTGCACTCAGCGCGCCTTATACTACTAACATTAAGTCTATATTCTCTATGCTGTTTGACTCTCTTTATTCTTTGTCAAATTAAGAAAAATAAGAATATGTCTAACAGCGTAAGATCATCATGACTTGAAATTTCGCAAAACACCATAGACTTGATTGACATTGATATTGGAAAAAAAGAAAACGTTTACATTTTTGTTTTACAAAATATACCCCTACCTATTATGATACTATAGATAAGATTATGCGGCAGAATGTCACGAGCAGCGAAACCTCATGAGATACTTTAAGTTTGCGTTGATAAAAGTACTCCAAAATGACAGGATATATATCTTTTATAATTTTACTCCTTTTGAATTGAAATAAATGGAGAAAGAGAACAGTAAATAAAAATAAATAAAATATATAATGAAACCTTACAGATCTACAAAATAATTGCTCTCAAGCGAGAGAAATTGAAGGTTTTGAATTTCCAAAAATAATATAATAAAGAGAAAAATGTCCTAGTCATTTCACAATTACCCTCCTATTTTAATTATAATGTATGTAATTTTCGCGTGCAAAGCAGTTTATAGCAGAATCCAAACATGCCACCAAAGTCAAGGAAGAGGTCCAACGAACAAAGTTTAGATGAGGCAGATGGGCCGGGTCCTAGTTTCCAAAGGGACGAAAATGAATCAGGAGACAGGTTTGTCAGAATAAACATTCTTCATATCAAAAACGACAGAGATATAGAGCTGAACCTATCGTAATTTAACGTGTAAATGTCATTGTTTTGCCAATCACCACAACTCTGAGAAAGTGCATATTCAGTAAGTTGTTCCTTTAAAGAAATTAATGAAGACTCATTTTTAAAAACTTTTTGTTAAGAAAAAATGGTGAAATTTACGATAAAAAGTAAAATGGCATCCATTTGCCAACATCTTCGATCATCTTCGTATATATTCTAGAACTACGGAAGCGTGCCACATAGATACATTACTTTTTTTTATTTCTACACTTTAATCTAAAATTTTACACATTTAAGTGTAAATTTTACACCTTTATCTGTGAAATTTACACTTTAATCTAAATTTTACATTTTAAAGTGTAATTTAAAGTGTAAATTTTACAATTAAATTTGAAAATTTACATTTTAATGCGGAAGTTTTACACTTTAAAGTGTAAATTTTACACTTTAATCTGTAAAAATGTACACTTTAATCGGTCATTCTTACACTTCTATCTATAAAATTTAAGCTTTAAACTGTAAAATTTAAACCTAAATTTGTAAGATATACACTTTAATTTGTTAATTCACACTTTATTTCGTACATTTTACACTTTAAATGTGTAAAATTTACACTTTGATCTGTGAAATTTACACTTCAATCTGTAAAATATACACTTCAAAGGGTACAATTCACAGATTTAAGTGTAGAAATAAAAAAGTAAATTGTCCAAGTGGCTCTAATACGCTTCCGTATATAATACTCTAAAAAAATAAATGGTCATATTGTGTTAAAGATGTGTGGTGTTGTTACATATATGTCTCATATAACAGATTGAAAACTTAAAAAAAACATTTTTTTTATTTTTTTTAAATTTTCATTTATTTTAAAAGTGTCTGCTTAAATAAAGGCATACGGATAACCTTTCATTAAGAACCCTCTCTACACTGCACACTAAAGAGCTCTGATTCTAAGGTATTTTTCTGCAGTAAGAGTTATCTGCCCTTAGATCTAAATTCTAAAAAATAGAAATTTACAATGTATCACTCAATTTGTAATTAATTTTAGTATTCTGAATGTTTAAAAGGGCCAAGATGAATTCACTAAACCTGTTATTTACATGTATTTTCTCTACTGAAGCAATTAACAGTTATTTCAGTGATACTGTGTTGTCTTTGAACATTTTTCCCGGGGGTAAATGCCACGCACCATACTGTAAAAATTAAATAAATAAGCTCACTTTCAACTCCTTTATAGAATATATTTTTCTCAATGTCCAAAAAAAAAAACATTTTCACTTGTGTAGAGAGGTTCCTTAACTCAGAAACACATTTTATATAAAGAGCAAGTGACACTTAGGACCATTTAGGCCCTTTGAATTTATTCACCTGTGAATAAAATTATTCAGCTTTGCAAGAAAATGATGCTTTAATCACATCAACTCTAGGCGATCATTTATCTGTTAAACATGGCGTAATTTGCTCTCTAAACAACGCATTATTTTTCAATAAAATGCGTAATTTTTACCATAATTACCATATATCATATATATCATACCACGATTATTGCCGACATAAAAAAAAGCTGCGGACTTTATCTCCAATAAATCACGACCGTCATAAAAAAAATCATCAGATGAGATAAACACGTACCAAACCTTAATAATTCAAATGCATGTTTGGCTGTAGAATGAAATACTTGTTTAGACCACATCGATGTGTTGTCTTTTGCAGTATAAACACTGTAAATTGCATCAAGTTGCTGCTGAATGTCGGTTTTTTATTGCAAAGCAGGACTTTCCAACGGACCTCCCTACACATTTCAACAACGTGATTTTACTACTAATATAGCAGTAAACAAGAACATGATTTTGTTATTGCATATTCATTAAATTTAATCAATACATGTAACGAACAAATTTGCTGCTCGTGACATTCTGCTGCATAATCTTAAAAAGATTATTTTTAATGCAACGAAACCTCAAATCGTCTGCATTCCTTATACAGGTAAGTCAACAAAATTTTCCTCTGGTATTAAATTGAACAGAGTAATCGAGACATGGTGACCTAATTCGTTTCTCTATAGAGGAAACGATCAGCCGAATTTATCGATCTTGATAGAAAAGAAAAAAGTTCTTGTTGTCGTGAATGTTGCAGGATAACCTCCTCGGTCTCAAGATGTTGTTTGAAATATGAAAGCCTCGTCTAATGCCTTGGCTTTTATCTTTTAAACTACATTGCTCGACCTCGGAGGTTATCCTGCAACATTCACGAAAACGCGGACTTTATTTCTTAAACAAATTCTTCAAAAATGGCCGAAAGTTGAAGAAATTTTACTCAATATTTGATATAGAGCACAGGTTCTGATTCAAAATTTATAAATGCATAACGAAAGAGCAGTTTTTGAAGATCTAAAATATTTTTAAATTTGTGATCGAAGGGATGTGCTTTAATTTTAAGTCTAAGCTGAATGTAAAAACTAAAGGCATTGGATTTTCTCAAAGTCTTCAAATCTAAAAAAGAAACTTCGTAATAGGAAGTTATTTTGTTTTTTGTTTTTGTTTTTTTTATTTTATTTTCTTGAATTTTGAAAATATATTTGTTTTCAAAGACTACTCCTCAAATACTTCGCAAGTTAATGCGCAATAGGAAACCTCATTTGTCCTCTTAAATGCATTATTATTAATGAAATAATACGAAATGAACATATCTTTATATAAAGACATTCTGACAGGGAATAACATACGGATGAACGTGCTCTTTTTTCTTAATTAGTGATTTACAAGATTTAGCAAACCAAAATCAAAGTGGCTACAATTTCTTTTTAGATATACACTACATGTACATGTATATGTTCTTTCAGGTTGGAGCTTGTATTGTTAACAAGAAAAATAGAATAATTTCCACCGGATACAACGGATTTCCCGATGCCAGCACTAAAGCAGACAGTTACTTTCCTTGGACAAAAGAAGAAAAGCACAAATACGGTAAGGTTTTCACGGTTACAGAAATTCAATAAAAATTAAATAATAACCTCACATTCTTTCCCGTGTCATCTTATTATGAATCTAATAATAATAATAATAATAATAATAATAATAATGTTTTATTTAGTTTGCCATGCGGAGTTAAACGCAATCGTTAATAAGAACGTTATCAGTCTCGTAGGCTGCACATTGTATGCTACACTCTTTCCATGCAATGAATGTGCCAAATTGTTGATACAGTCGGGAATTAAACATGTGATCTATTTTTCCGACGACAAGGCTGATAGAGATACCTTTACGGCTTCCCGGGCGCTGTTTTCACAAGCAGATGTTAAAACAACGTATGTAATTGGAGATGAGGGTCAAATAGTATAAAGACAAAAATTAATATTATCGAATACGTCATTTTTGTTTATTCAGAATTGATCTGTAATAATTTTGTTTTGGAGTGACGACATCTATAAATTATTAATTAGAATGTTTTTCTTGTAGAGTTTTGTGTTGAATTAGAGCTATTCTATGATTTTTGTTGATTTAGACACTACAAGACTCTTCATCGCAGGGTGGGCGTTCCTCCTCTGGCAGAAATAAACCTTAAGTTTACCCCTCCACAAGATGTCTGAAAACAATGTTTATGAATGATGTAGCCAACATCTATAATGTGCCTAAAGCTAACAAACACTCATATTAAAATCAAAAAGTTTTTATCAAGCTTAGTTTTAAGAAACTGTCAGTTTGTGAATTGAGTTTAGGTAAGACTAAAAGAACAGCAAGGTCTTTAAAGAATTACTAGTGTTACAAGTAAACAAAACAAAAATAATTTTGAACATCATGAGTTTAATAACGTTTCCAAATCATGAATTTGTATGTCTGACAATCTTAGTTGAATAAATTATAAAACCAATATTCCATATTCCATATTTTATTTATTGAAGAGATAAAAATGATATACAGTATTACGAATTCTACTAATGAAATCGTATAAGCTGCATTCTTAAATAATCATGTTAATTCACTAAAAATCTTTTAATACAAAAAAAAAAGAATATAGCAAATGCCCAGTTTATGAATTATACGAAGTATTTTTGTTTGTTTACTTGTATTTTGCTTAAGGTCTTTCTAGAGAATTATTCATTTGGAGACGCCACCATCTACAGTCAGAGACATGCACATTTTTGCCAATGCTCTGCACTCATGGCACAAGAGCAGCGAGGGTTCTTTTTGTGCAATCACCTACTGACACACGGGGCCTAATTTTATACGATTTTATCCGAAGAACAGTTAAACTCATCCCACAGTGTGATTAAACAAGCAATATACGGATTGTCTCCTTACTTCGCGACTCTAGAACAGCCGAGGATTGAATAATTGTACATGCATGTTGTTTTTCTTCCCATTGGAGAATATTTAATTCATATAGAGATGTCATCATATATAAATTAAGGGCTTCAAAGTTTGACCTTTACATGTACGAGGGTGATCAAAAAGTTCGCAAACAAATAGAATAACTTCCATAAAACAAGTAAAATAAAATTTAAGTGTTCACTATTTTTAAGTAGCCCTCTCTGATTTTAATGCATATCTGTCGTTGTTCTGCCCATGCACAAATCACGTGACCCAGACGGTCACGTGACGTGCTCTGAAGCATTCTTTTCATAGAGGCTAAAACAATTTTCCGAGTCGTACATTTCTTACCATGGAAGTTGACTTCTATAATAATATGAACAATCCATTTATCAGAAATGACTAACTCTTGGAAATAGGATGGTTGGATATGGATTTCTTTTCTCAGAAAAAACATATTGACCATCACAACCCGAGTCCCATGTCTTTGGAACGTCGCTTATCCAATATGTATATATATAGAGGGCCTTCTTTTTATCATATTTAATATGGTAAGTCTAAATTGAACGATAATTTAGGAGTTTATTGATAATAGTATGGTTATGATATTCAACCATTTTCTATCTGTGCAATCTTTTATAACAAATTGCCTTACAAAGGAGATATCTCTTCCCCAAGCTTGCTTTCGCTGGGCTACAAAACAAACGTCATTTTAAAATACCCCCTTTCACTAAAACAAACAATACAGTTTATGATTGAACGTCTGTAATGTGTTTTTTTTACACAATCCTTGTACAACTTATTATAAGATACTTCGAAGAAAGTTCCAAAGTTTTACATTAAATTCTAAAGCTGTTCGTTTCTCTAGTAAGACTGTGACAACCAATTTTCGTCTTGTGTCACCTACATATTGACGTCATTTTCACATTGTGACGTCACAGTGATGGAAAAAATCATTACTTTTCATATGCTATTTATAGAGCATTTGCATGACCATAGGTGTTTCAGAGAACTTAATTCGGTAGTATCCAATAGTCCCCCCCAATCTTACTTTGACGGAGAAATATTTAATAATGTTCTTAAACAAGATGATATATGCTGACTTAAAAGCACTGAATATTTCCATAAGCAATGACATCATATATTTGAAATGACGTCACGAAAATGACATAAATTTAACATTCCATGATATCTACAGTAAAAATGTATATACACTGTATTACAATATTTTTGAGTAAAAGTCGTCGAACGCCTGTCTGATCAGGCTCAATATTTAGATATAAAGTATAGAATAATAATATCAGTGAAATATGTAGATATTATTCCTGAGCAAACTTGCGGTCTATAAAGTTTAATGCTAAAATTGTTGGAATTGTATCGATGTTGTTCTCTTTCTAAAAAATGATTTCAAATCAGACTAGTTTGTGACGTCATAAAAACAACAATTGTGAAAAGTCTATTTTGAAACTATAATATGTCCTGTTAATTTATATTTTTCATACAATGTAAAGAATTCAGCACATTTTAAGAATTTTTTGAGAAGTTTGACTTTTGTAGGGCAAAGATATGCAATTTACCAAATATAGTTCTTTTATTCTGATCTAAATCGTGAATTTGTAAACATATGGATAGTTCGCTAACTTCTTGATCACCCCTCGTACTAGGCATCTGAACGCGGGTATGTTAAGGCAGCACATGGATCAGAAATCGGCGAATTAACACTTTTTTTAACATGTTATACTTATAAATCGGAAAAGTCATAGATAAATCTTTTGCTATCATTATGCATTCTATAGACGACAATAAGAAATATACTACAAGAGGCACTACACCACGACGTCACCACGTGACGTCTATAATTCTAAAAAAAATCCTTAATGAAAAAGTGAAAAGTTCAACACTACCCTGGGGATAATAAATTTCAATTTGTAGTCATAGTTATGTAAAAACATCTCTGTACCATGAAAAGTGCTACTAGAATCCTACTGTCCTATCAAAGAAATAATTATTCAACACTTTCGGAGGAAACCTTCCCAAAATTTTTACATTTTATTCATAACATCGAAAAAAATGCATCAATTCCCCTAAATCATACGATTCTAGCAGCACTTTCCAAAAGCAATAGAATAAGAACTTTAGATGGAAACAAAAATTAAGTTTCAAAGTATGCGGCGTAGTGTTGAACTTTTGCATCTTTTTTGCTACGAACGACAGAGGAAAGGCTGATCGGCAAGTAAACACTGTTTCTGCTTTTATCTTACGAAGGAAATGTAGATTTATATTAGCATACCTTATTCATAAGCTTTATTCCCACATGCATCACACATGATATTCATTCTAAATTCTTTTAAACTCCGATTTCTTGAGTTTGTTTACATGAATTCTCGTTACGTTTCACTTTCATCCTGCTACTGCATGATCAACCATTATGACGTCACGGGTTTGGTATCTAACCCCTGTGATAAATACAGAGACCCAGAAAGGACAAAATTCCGTTTATATTATGACTCTGCATATTTTGATCCAATTTACGACCTCAAATCAATCTTAGATATCGATTTTACGAAATTGTTATCTCTAAAACTTCACGTTATATAGCTTACTATGACGTCATATCATAAAGGCAAATACAATTTTTAGTTGTAACCTTAACATACCTGCGAAACTTCCACTTCAAATTGCCAAGAACATATGGCGAAGATTTACATCTATTTCTTAATGACATAGGTCATTTGCGGTCGAGATTTGAACTCACAACCCTCTAAACAGGTAACGAGCGCTCCACAGACTGATTCTTACGGTAATTTTAAAGCTTTTTATGTACGAGGGTATAGAATTGATAGAAAGAAAAAAATACTTACTAATGGTCATCAATATTTTGTTAGAGACACTTAAATAATTTACGTGTAGGCAAAGAAAACAAGATTTGATGGAATGCAGGAAAAATTAATTTAAGCAAAAATGTTCATTAGTAATCTTGTTCAAGGTCAGAGCACATCTATTGACAAGTGGCACTCAGTGAGTAAAGTATGAGCAACATATTTAGACCGAAGAGAGAGAAAAAATGCCCCGGATAAGGATTTTTCATATAATTTCGCTATGACCTTAATCTTAAACCAAGAGACATGTTTCAAGATCACTACACATTATTTTCCTTAAGAGACTCTGTGGGTTATGTATGAGCCAGATTAGATCAAAGAGAGAAAAGATATGCTCAGGACAAAAGATCTCGGGCGGAAGGACAAATGGGCGGATAAACGGATAGACTGATCACTAAAAGGCGTCCGCAGAGCGGAACCCTCCTAACAAATGTTCCAATCTAATCAAACAAATTTTTTTTTAGATATTCTTTGCTGCAATTTTTAATTGTTGAAAATGAAGAGTTTTTATAAAGTATTAAGTTACAAAATACCAAAACCTGACCGTGATACATGCACTACTAAATGATAAAAGCTATGTGTCAAATCACAATCACACGGAAATTTTCTTTTTATATTTATTGTGACGATTAAAGGCAAATAACAAATCAACAAGGGTTAACAATCACAATACCATATTTGCTATGATAATCAGATGGTTTCTGATATGTACTCAATCTTTCTTCAATTTAAACCCAATGTAAACTCAATCATTTTCTTCTTCCTTCAAGTCACAAAAACATTCATTGATATAGTATGAAAGAAACATCTAGAAATGCAAATTTCTATAAAATTTTAGGAAATAACATTCGCACATATTCTAGAGACTTCTTGATAATTCAATCTCATAAAATATAGAACATTCTAGTATAAAGATGCACATCAACAAAATTCTTGAAAATACATTGAAATTGTGACAGTTCGCAACATACTATGTATATATGTCCATGGTATTTCTGACTCCTTGAAAAGAATACGATGAATATGGCAGGTATTCCGTAAATATTTTCTTTGACTCTAGCTCAAACTCTTGCTCGAAAGAAAAAGAACTGAGTATTGGTCTAAGTAATCTATTTTTTAGCTCACCTGAGCTGAAGGCTCAAGTGAGCTTTTCTGATCACATTTTGTCCGTCGTCCGTCCGTCCGTCTGTCTGTCAGTCTGTAAACTTTTCACATTTTCGACTTCTTCACAAGAACCACTGGGCCAATTTTGACCAAACTTGGCACAAGGCATCCTTGGATAAAAGGAAATTTAAATTGTTAAAATGAAGGGCCAAGTCCCCTCACAAGGGGAGATAATCAAGAAAAGACAAAAATAGGGTGGTGTCATTAAAAAATCTTCTTCTCAAGAACCACTGGGCCAGAGAAGGCTGAAACTTACGTGGAAGCATCCTAGGATAGTATAGATTCTAAATTGTACAAATCATGATCCCCGGGGGTAGGGCGGAGCCACAATTGGGAATCAAAGTTTTACATAGAAATATATAGTAAAAATCTTTAAAAATCTTCTTCTCAGGAACCACTGGGCCAGAAAAGCTGAAACTTATGTGGAAGCATCCTAGGGTAATGTAGATTCTAAATTGTTCAAATCATGACCCCCGGGGGTAGGGCGGGGCCACGATGGGGAATCAAAGTTTTACATAGAAATATATGGAAAAAATCTTTGAAAATCTTCTTCTCGAGAACCACTGTGCCAGAAAAGCTGAAACTTACGTGGAAACATTCTAGGATAGTGTAGATTCTAAATTGTACAAATCATGACCTCCAGGGGTAGGACGGGGCCACAATGGGGAATCAAAGTTTTACATAGAAATATATAGGAAAATTCTTTGAAAATTTTCTTCTCAAGAACCAATGGACCAAAAAAGCTGAAACTTACGTGGAAGCATTCTAGGAAAGTATAAATTCTAAATTGTACAAATCATGACCCCCGTGGGTAGGGCGGGGCCACACTGGGGAATCAAAGTTTTACATAGAAATATATGGGAAAAATCTTCTTCTCAAGAACCACCGGTCCAGAAAAGCTGAAACTTACCTGAAAGCATCCTGGGTTAGTGTAGAGTCTAAATTGTACAAATCATGACCCCCGGGGGTAGGGCGGAGCCACAATGGAGAATCAAATATTTACATAGAAATATATGGGAAAAATCTTTGAAAATCTTCTTCTCAAGAACCACTGGGCCAGAAAAGCTGAAACTTTTGTGAACTTGGAAGCATCCTGGGGTAGTGTAGATTTCGAAATGTCTAAATTATGATCAGTGGGGTAGGGTGAGGTCGAAATATGTATTAAAAGGGGGAAATCTGGTAAAGAACAGAATGGTTAAAGCTTCTCATGTGAGTAATGTGGCCCATGGGCCTCTTGTTTGAAATACAGTTTTAAATTTTTACTTTTGGTTTGACGTCAAGAATGTGAAAATCATACCATTTCGCATTATTGCAGGGACCGTAATGTCCACGCAGAAAATATAAAAGCGAGGTTAAACCAGATGTCATGGGCAAACGTAAGGCAACGCATGTGCGAATATGCTAGAGGGTTTGCCCTTGAACTGCTTGTACGTGAAATGATTCGCCGTATTCAAATTCGAATATGCTATATATTGATTGGCGGATCCGAATTTCTTTCTTATACATATACTTTTTTATTCAAACTAAACGTTGATTCTCTCGCAAAAGCATTTTAAAAAAGTAGAAAGAACTTGCAGTACATGTATGTAGATAATTTGACAATAGAATTAAAAACTTCATTCAGCGACTAGTTCTAGCTTTTAAAAGATAGAACAAATCTTCATCGGTATTAGTTTCGAGACTCGCAAATTAATCTGATATACAGCAATCAAAATACAGCATGATAGAGGCCTGTATCAAGGTTTTCCATGTGGGGGAGGGTGGGGGCTCCAAAAAAAAAATTGAGTACTTAAGAGCTGTGCTACACTTGTAAAAATTAAAATGCTCATCGGAGATCAAATTTGATAGATTTGCTAAGAATTACCTAACAGCCAGAGTACCGTAAAATAAAAAAAATTCTTAAACTGAATTCCAGTTAGAAACACATGCAAATGGTCTACGTACTCTGGTCCTTTTTAAAGGACAGCAACTTGTTATAGGTATTATATAAGTATCCAACTTCACTGCTAACGCATCATAATTTTTTTTTGATTGATCTTCGTTATTGAATAAGTTTTTAGGGATTTTTTGAATAATGACAAGAAAAGATAAAAGAGTCCTCTCAAAACAGAAAACATTTTCAAGTGTAGTTAATCTTTAACATTCAAAATCTATGTCTATTCGCACACAGGGGAGTGTCTAAATGTCTTAACAACTCACCCCACATTAAAGCCTCTATCATATTTGATTGTTTCAATGTATAAGATGAGTGTGTAAAAGCTTTGGTAATTTTTTTTTTATAAAATATTTCCAAAGTTCCAATGTTATCCGACATCCCCTCAAGATATAAAAACAGTTTAAAGGTTTCAAATAATAGAAATATACAGAAATATTTTGTGCATGATGCGCACTGTATTGTAGGATTTGCTATTTCGTAAATGTTCATCCAACCGAAAAAAAAACCAATAGTGCTCTTTTATATAATAATATTTACATTTGCAAATGTTTTCCTTTATATAACAAATATACTGAAAGCAAGCGTTTTTTTAACTGTATTAATACAGATACGGGGTCAAAAGGTCATAGATGTTCGACGTAATTTCTCAGTGACATCATAAAGGGTCGACGCGCGTTCAGTTGATTACATACATGCCGTTGGGTTTGAAAAACAATGCATTTCACACGTTAAAAGTCAAAATCAGGCAAATTTAAAGTATGAATAAGTCACAAATGTAAATATAAGTAAAAAGGTATCATTTTTTGAATTTTATTGGGATGTAAAACGGGTTGGCATATGATCAAATATTCCATAAAGCCCTTCGGGCTTTATGGGATTTGATCATGTGACCAACCCGTTTTACATCCAAATAAAACTCAAAAAAAGATACCTTATTTCTTAAAAAGATAGGAAACATTTTCTGTTTATGACTGTACTGTTTAGAGTAGACATCAACATAATTTGGCAAGAGGTAAGGCGATTTTTATCCTTAAGAAGAGATGATGCAAATAAATTCTTTCTTTGGAGGAGACTTTATATCATCTCACAGGCTTAGAAAAGTAGATAATTCTTCTTTGATGTTTTTTCTTCTTTGTCTTGGAAAATAAAATAGACTTACAAAATATTAGTAAATACTTCATTCTAACACCGAATATGGAACAAATCAAACTTAGTAAGATAATTAATAGAGAACTAGGAGAAATCATACGTTATAACCGGGGTAGGAGAACCGTTGATATAAAAAATATAAGTTAATATCCGGATTTTAATTGCATTTTTATAACGTATCGCGAGGGACTGTGATAAATTCTTCTTTATAAACAGTGTACGATATAAGCTGGATACCGGAACTACTCAGTACGGCTTTACAGTAAACCTAATCAGATTGCTGGCGAATTTTATATTTTAAATATTTAAAGTATGTATAATGTGTGAATAATTGATTTACAATTATATTTGGTTAAACTCTTTTATTATGTAGGATTGATTTTCAATCATATTTTATTTTCACCAAATATATTTTTTAAAAAGCACTCAGTGGTCTACAATGTTGATGATTGTCAAATCATTTTAAGAAAAATAACTAATTGTTCTAAGTTTGGCCTAACGACATTCATTTAAAATAATCTTCACTACTGTCACTGTATTCCATATCTTCAAACAAATTTACATAAGTTGTAATTTCGACAAATTTTATTCAAACAATTAAGTATGAAAACCGAAACCTGCAGACTTGATCAACTTTATTCAAATAATTTATTAAATATACACCTACCTGATACTAGAATGAAACCTCGTTAGAAAAACGTCCATTACCGTTCGCAGCTATGTTGTCTACAAACTGTGACCAATTCCAGGTCCTCGAGCTGATAGAAAAAGTGGACATCAGGTGTCAGAATACCTTATACGATGTTAAGGGGACCAAATTTTAAGCACTTTATAAGTTATACAACGTTATAAAGATATGTTGTAAACAGTGGGTTTTTTCAGATGAAATATAAATTACCTTTCTTGGACGTCGGAATGGCTACTTTACACCCGGATATACATGTACTGTATAACCAAGTAGGTTATAAAACAATTTACTGTAGAAATCTTTCAGCTTTAGTTTTATGTTAAATTAAGCGTTTATAGCAAATCAAAAATACCTGAATCTGTTTTTTTTTCTTCAAATTAACATTCTTATACATAGTATAAATGTGTGCCTTGTGAAATGAATAATTTACTTTGACGCATGCGTAATCTATTGTTAGAAGTGCAGTGAGCAATGAGCGCACAAAGTGATACTCAATCATTTGGTAATACAGAATAAGTCCATACTTTGTTCTTTGATACCCAAAATAAGAATCAGATAAAAAATGAAATAGAAGGTGCACAACTGCATCATGTAATATGGAATATTTTATAGAGTATCATCAAATTTTATTCCGTGGAATTGGGGGAATTGGCGATAACAGATGGGAGCCCTTCAATATTAAGAATGGCCGTGTCCATGTTTTGCTCTGAGAAAATGTGATACTGGAGGTGCGCAATGGGATTATGTAACAAGGATTCTTTGTAAAACTCATTAAATGTCAGTAAGTGGTATGAGAGGAGTTGAGGATAAGAGATAGATACCTCAAAACATAGCAGACGGACATATGTACAGCTAGCTAGACAGATGGACGCAACTAGTACTTTTTTCAAGTAGGGGACATAAAAAAGCAGATAAAGAAAACTACCGGTAAACAAAGTAATGACTTTTTATGCATCTAGAACAATGAATCGATGATTCTTACGATCGAAAAACAGTGGTCATAAATTCGTAGCTTGTTTTCTATGGTCTTATTTAATGGACAGTGCCAACTGAAGTCACTATAACACAAGTCACTAAAACATAACAGGATCGGTTTACTTACTTGTAGGTATCCAAATAGTTAACAATGTAAGTGTTCAACATTGGAGTCTGTGAAACGTCTTAATCTGAAAATCATCAACCAGGCAAATGCTTAAACTGTAATTAAGTGTAATTTGTACTTCGACTTTTTGCTTCCTTCTAATGAAATGGTTCAAAAAGAAAAGTGTATTAACTTATTTTTTTATAATTGGTTATTGTGGTGATGCATATTTCACAAATGTTAGATATTGAGCAGAATGGTCTTCATTTACACACTTTTTGCCAGGACTTTTACATAAATTTACACCTTTTGAAATAATTATATGGCATATTTTTGAAAAAAAAATGAAGCAAAAAGGAAACTTTATGATGAAACCTTAGGTTAACGCTTTTGATAAATCATAATCAAATCCTTTAATTTTTTTTAAATCTAGTGCTTGAATTGGATATTTAATTCTTATAATCTAAATAAGGTTATTTTGGTCAAACTGTTCAAAATATTGCCTTGACATCCTGTCATTTTCCTCTCCATATTACTTTAAGAAAATGCGTTTTTCATTCTTCATTTCACACTTTATTGCTGACTTTTAAAATATCTTTCAGCAAAATAGAAAACATTTGTCAGGTTCAGCTCTTTAAATCTTTTAAATTGGCGTTATTTGGACTTGGTTTTTAACACAATCCCTTTATTTACTTTAGATACCTTAATTGCTGTGACGATGTGCTGTATTCTTATAGTGTTGTAGTCTTTTTATTAGCACAAATTAATCTGTTCATAGTAAACGAAGACGGATATTTATTATTTCTCCAATAGTTTTGGTAAGATAATAGAACACACACACACGAAATAGGTTTTTGACATTTGGGGCGAGTTTTACTTAATGTTTTTTTTTTGCTTGTCAAGAAATTTCTGGGATTGGATTTTTTTTTTGACTGAGGTGGAATCCCCC
>PRKT01001860.1:1572-27560 GCA_003671525.1 Saccostrea glomerata | reverse complement strand
ACCCCCCCCCCCCCCCCCCCCTGGAAGAGATTTCTGGATCCGCGCCTGCAATGCTCGTATATTTTGAAAATTATTAAGCAACGATGAATAAAAACCATATCGCTGTAAATGTTATTCACTTTACGCCTGTTGGTTTAAAGCTTGTTTCATAGTTTTATATCATTTATAGATTACTAAAAGAAAAACAACGGACACTATTTAGGTAACAGGAACTGTTTATTTCAAAATCCAAAAAATTAGAATATATCCGGATTTTGATTTTATCTTTTGCAACGGATCTCAAGGAACAGTAACCGTTCACTGTAGCCTAATGGTAGAGCGTTTGCTTCGTGATCGGGAGGCCCGGGTTCGATTCTCGTTCCCGGCACCGCGTCAAACTTCAAACGTCAACTGAGAAATTGAGATCGGGCTACTAAACATGTCTTTAGTGAGAGGTTAAAGAGGTTAACTTCATGTATAATAAAAGTCATTTAACAATTGTGCACCATAAAATCAACACGATCTCCCTCTCTTCTCCATTTCAATTCGCAGTGCGAAAAAATCATATGCTGATGTTTACATTCCACAACCACGCGGTTTAAATGACTCTGCCTATTTGCGGATACCTTAGATTCGAAAGTGGTCCTGTTCAAATATCCGGAATTTAAGGCTTTTACAATTACATTTTCTGTAGTTATAGAAATATGTATGACAAAAAGTTCTAGAGATAAATATCGAAAGCATATGCTTGCACATTAATCATATATTAATTTAGCGATCTATTGTAATGTTAAGCTTATAATGGATAGCCGAAAGGGTTCCAAATGACATACTTAAGTGCACTCATTTTTTTCCACCATTTTCATTGTCTTTAACAGCTAAAAAAAATTACATAAGTTGTAATTTTGGACAAATGCCCTTACTTGATCAAATGAAAAGCACTTGTAAGGAACTCGCTTGTAGTCCTAGCTGATGTTGCGGTCGACGAATTCAGGGATGTTTTTCAAACAATTAATTATAAAAAAAATGACAAACTTCATTTAAATAATTAATTATAAGAAGATCTACCAGAAACTAGAAAAAAAACCTCGTTTAAAAAACACCAATTACCGTGCCCGGCTATGAAGTCAACAAACAGTGACAAATTCGCGGTCACCGAGCTGATAGAAAAAGTGTGAAAGCAGGTATTGTGATACGTAATAACTGGTGTAATTATGTAACGGGACCAAGTTCCCAATACTTTAAAAGTGATACTTCGTTACAAACGTTATAATTATATACGTTGTAAGCGATGTTTTTTTCCCAAGATTAACTATATATACACCTTTTTGGGACCTCGGAATGGCTACTTTTATCCGTGGATACTTTATAACCGAACTGACTATAAAAAGTTAACTGTAGTAATTCTCAAGCTTTTTTAAGCGTTCATAGCAATATCAAAAAATCCTGAATCTGAAGTTTAAAAAAAATAATGACCTCATCTGTAGTATACATTGTGAAATGTAAATTAAATAAATAAAAACAATACCACGCATCTCTTCAAAAACAGACTTGTTAAAATTTTTCATATAGGATTTGGAATTTTTTTCATACTCATAAATTTATACACTTTCAGAAAGTTACAAATTTTATAAGTAAATAATTCTGATTATATCATTAAAATTAATAATTCTTTATGGTTCATTAATATAAACATCGCAACGTGTTCGAGGTTTCACATTCCATGCTATACACGCATGCGTAGTTTTCGTAAATAAAACAGTATGGTAAGAGAGGGTGAAGCCCGGTAGGCCTACTACATTGACAAAGGCGACCAAAACGAAAAACAAAACCAGAAACAGGGCTTGAAATTAAAAAGCAACTTTCCTGACAAAAATTTAGTTGGGTGTTTAATATAATCATTGGACGAAGAAGAAACGAGATCTCGGCGACATTCACGTGGGGCTCGAAGGGTAATTCTACCCTACAGATTTGTTGATACATGCTATCATTTATCGTATCTCCGTGGCTTTCAAAGAAAAAATAAAATCAGAGTAAACTCAACATAAAAATGCACTTTTGACATATAAAAAATATTGCCATTTGAAGTGCAAAATGTATTGAAACTGCAGACAGATATTTTGTTTGACATTTTGTCGCGATGACGTATGATTTGGTGGATTTTCCTTTCCTGCACTCCAATACAAAAAACTTCAACAATTGTACTTAATCATGTTAAATTCGTCTGAATGCAGATTAAAATGTTCATTATTATTAATTTACAGGAGATTTAAGACATTTTGATTCTGAGAATTGCTTTTACCTAATATTCCATTATAATTGTAAACCCTACATTGTATGCACGTGCCATTTTAGAATTCACGTGGTACAAGTAAACAGATCTAAGTTGTACGACCCTTGATTTACCGGCAGATTCTAATAACGTTAATTTTGTATGAGGGAGACTATTTATTTTTCTCAAAATGCTTACTTCAACTTTTTACCTCATTCCTGAATGATATATTGGGAAAATTTGAATGAAAAAGCACAAGATTTGCAGTCGTATTGCCGCTTTAACTAATATAATAAAACTTACCTTAACGCATGCGAAATATATAGTTAACTAGAAGTGATGTAAGCAATTAGCGAATTGAATAATACTCCCTCCATTTGGTAATACAGACAAAGTCCGTGCTTTGTTCTGTGGGACCCGACATAAGTGTCCGATCATAAGTGAAACAAAAGGTACACAATGGCTGTAATAAAAATGTTTGAAAGTATCTTTTTTTTTTCATTCAGTTGTATTTGGACTTTCAATAAGAGATGGGTTCCCAGCAGTATTATTGAAAGAATAGTCGTGTCCATGTTTTGCTCTGAAAAACCCAAAATGTGTGTCCAATAGAAAGGTGAAATAGGAGATGCATAATGGGACTGTTATGTAACAAAGATTCTCTCAAAAGCTTCTTACATTTCATTGAGTGGTAAACGAGGAGTTGCTGACAACAGATTGATACCCCGAATAGTAGCAGAAAAAGGGATGTACAGACAGCTAGACAGACGGACGGACTGACGAACAACTTGTTCTATAAATACCCTTCTACTTTTCCACCTGAGAGTATAAGAATGCAAATAATGTTAATGATTATTTTTATCCATATCAAAGAGTAATATGATGATTCCTACAATTGAAAAACAATAGTGAAAAATCCTATTTTCTTTTGCCTAATTTAGTGGACAGTGCCAAGTTAAGTAACAAGTCACCAAAGCAGAACGGGATTGGTTTACATCAACCAGGCAAATGTTTATAATGCAATGAATGAGAGACTTTCACATCGACAAGATGCTATTAAGCTAACATGCAATGAAGGACATGGTTAACAAAAACACATTCACTAGTTTATATACTTGGATAATGTGGTGCGGCATACTGCAAATATTTAAAATATTAAGCAGCATGGTCTTCATTTTCACACTTTTTGCCAGTACTTTTACATCAATTTACACCTTTTAAGGATGACGTTTTCTCAGGTTTCAGAAAACAGAAAAGAAATTTTATGAAATATAATATGTGATATACTGGGCAAAATAAGTAAGGGATCATATTTTTACACAAGAATATTTTTTTCATACCCATGAATTTATGAGACAACAAGGCTTAAGTAGTTTTAACAACATGTCATTAACATGATTTGATACATAAGTCACACGTGTTTATTGAGTTTTGGAACATATTGGTCAAGAAAGTACGTAGCGTTAAAAAAGTTAGTGGAACAATGGAAGCTTAACAGTATCAAAGAGGGTTTTCTTTAGTGAACATAAGAGAATTTCAGTATATCTGGCCAGAACTGGTGATAAGACGATATTAGGAGGCATATGAGTATGGACGAACACTCCATTGCAGCATGGATGCTGGAACCTGGCAAAACGCAACGTCACGTTGCAGTTGCAGACAGACGTTATCTTTTCAAAAGCGGAATTAATGGTTAATATGGAACCGATGAAGGCAGAAAATTGTCAAAAAGGCTAAAATTGGGACGTCCAAGGTGTACGGCAATCCGTGAGGATCGTTATTTGGCCAATTTTGCTGAGATACACCACTTCCAAAGTGCTCTTAAGCTTAAAACTGGGCATCAGAGAGCAACGGACAGACGAATTTGTATTCAAACAGTTTGAAACAGACTTCAGGAAGCAAATCTCAAGGCTTGCCGACCAGCCGCACGTCCTGTATTAAAATTAGAGTGCCACAGAAATCGACTACAGTGGGTAACAGAACACAAAAAGTCGGCAATAACGTCATTGGTGTTCTGTTCTCTTCTCAGACGAGTCACGATTTTGTTTTGACTTCCATGATGACAGAAGACTTGCTTGGATTGCAAATGGGGAAAGATATGCTGATTGTTTCATTTCTTAGCAATACAGAGTAAATGGAGGTTTGGTGATGATTTGGGCTGGCATAAGTATTGACTGCAGAACTGATCTGCACATTTTGGAAGGCAACCTGACAGGTTTAAAATACCGAATTGATATTCTTCGTCCTTTCGTTAGACTTAAAACATGATTGTGACGTAAACCTTTTGTTTGTGTTGTCCATTCTATAGCTTAGTGTTGAGCCAACTCCCCTAACAATCCATTACGTTATCTGTAAGTGTCCATTCTTTTTTTGGAAACTGTCCATTCTTTTTAAGAATGGACAGATTTTTCTTAAAGAATGGACAGTTAAAACAAACAGAATGGAAACCTTGGCATGTGCACGAGAGGGAAACAAAAACAAGTTAATACATTAAACATGATTTAAGGTACATGTGAATAACGAAAAGAAGAAGATTTAAGTCAGTCTAGAACATAGTGTTTGCATCGGATCTGTTTGATTTTACACATTTAAATTCATGAATAATGCACATTATTTCAATTAACAAACTTGAATTTAAATGACACAATTTCACATTTGAAGAAGATTTTTGAAGCATCAAGAAGAATCCATTTTAAGCTTGAAGTAGGCTAATATTTTAAATCCATCACCCAGAAAACAGTTTGCACCATGAAAACTACACTGCTGTAGTGAATATGTTGGCAGAAAATAATTAAAATTGAAACATTTTCAGATTTGATTTGATATACATTTTCAGGTCGGCTCATGGCTATCCAACACACGGAACACAATTTGCATTTCACTATTACACTGCTGCAATTAATACATCCTCAAAAACTGAATTCAAATTTCAAAAAATCCGGATTGAATTCGAAATATCTCTATTTGTCGTTGAAGTTTTGAGGTGATCGGAGTTTGGATAATATTTTCTTTTACGCTTATTATGTTCCCCAAACGAAGTTGGGGAACATATTGTTATTACTCTGTTTCTTATTAAGGTCTTCCGTTTCCAACGGAAGACCTTATTGTTTTCGTTCAGTTTCTTTTTCCCTATTATTATTTTTTTTCTTACCGATTTTTGTGCACGCGAGTTCTCGGAAACGACTTGGTCGATTTTCACGAAACTTTCAGATCTGATAGATATTGATCTGAACCTTATTGGAAATTTTTTATAAGTGCGTCGTCACTTCCGGTCGTGAGATATGGACGATTTACTGATTTTAAAAGGGTCCTCTTGTCCAGATAACTCCTCCTACATGACTTAAGATATTGAGTCAAGATTATCAGTGAAAGTAAAGGAATGTTTGTTGAGTTGTATATGGGTGTCCAAATTTTTCTGGCGCAAAAGGTACCGGAGCTCGGTCGGGCCAAAAAAATGTCTCAGAAACATCTCACAAAATTTGACACCTTTTGTTTCATATCGTCTTACCTGTTCACAATTTGTTAAAACACATTGAACAGAAGTTAAACAGAATGTTAAGAGCTTTCATATTATACCAAGAAAAGGGGGCTGATTCCTCAAATTAGGGTCTCAGAAGGGCCAAAAGTCCCTTATTGATATCTCTTTAATGAACACTATTTTGTTATAGATTACTGAAGCAAAAATGTTTATCTTTACGATCTGCAACAATATATTGAACAGTTGTGATCATAGTTAGGTAATTAGGGGTCATAAGAGGAAAAAATGCTAAATCTTTGTTTCTTTATATCTCCAAAGTGAGAGATATTTTGATAAGCAGTATTAAATAAAATATGTTCAGAATCGTATTCTAAAAAAATATACAACCATTTAAGTTTCGAAAAAAGGCCCCATTAAGGGTTGACCCCTAAATATTTCTATTCTGCACAGCTCGAAAACGAGAAGAAATTCTGAAAAGTCTTTAAAATCCAGAGCCTCATAATTTCATATGAAGAAAAAGGGGCTGACCCTTCAAAAAAGGGCCTAGAGGGGCCAACAGACTTTCATCTATAGACGTCTGATGATATATAACTCAAACAAAATAAATCAAATTAGGGAGTCTTGATATTATCATGTATTAACAAAGATCATAGTGAAAATATCTCATCTATTCGAAAATTCGGACGGAAGACCTACTCGTTGCTCGCAACGAGATCGTTTCTAGTTAAGGTCTCCCGTCTTCAGCGGAAGACCTTTCTGTTATTCTTAGGTTTCTTTTTCACTTTTATTATTGTTTTTTTTCTTTCCAGATTTTGTGCACGCGATTTCTCGAAAACGGCTTGAAAGTTTTTCATGAAACTTTCAGGACTTATGTATCATCACTTGAACCTTATGCATTTTTTTTCTTTTTTGATGACGTCACTTCCGGTCTGAGATATTGCCGATTTTTTTAATTTTAAAGGGTCAGGTTGTCCAGAGTTTTTCTGGAAAATGGGTTAAGATAGAAATATGAAACTTTCAGGTATGATAGACCTAGGTCTGTAGATGTGCCTTTCGCATTTTCTTTTTCCGGAAACGCCGCACGTCGGCGCTCGCTATGGTCCGAAAATAGTCCTGTCGTTAATTTCAAAATTTCTAACACCTTTTCTTCCATATCTTTTTACATTGAAATATTTTGTTAAAACATATAGAACAAAAGAAGTGTGGAATTTTTAGATCTTCCAAACGATATCTCAAAAAAGGGGCTGGCCTTTAAAATTAAGGGGTTAGAGGGGCCAAAAGTTTTTTCTTTATATCTCAAAACGTATTGAGAATTTGTAATACGTCAAAAAAGCAAAGTTGTTCAAAATATCAAGCTTAATCTATTGGGATCGTCAAAATATGTCCGGCGACGTCATTTTTGGCCAAACCGGAAGTAGTCGTAAAACGCGTATTTTTGACGTTCTTGACAAGTATTTAGTTAACATATGTCTCTGGGAGCTTAAAAAATAAATTTTCCGTCCGTCGTCGTCATTTCCGGTCAATTCGGAAGTAGCAAAAACGGCTTATTTTTGCATTAATTAACTAAGCTTTAAATGATTCAACCCATTTTTGGGCGTTATGTCTCATTTTTGGTAAAAATGAAAACTACATCCGGTCAGACAGGACGGAGACGTACTCGTTGCTTTGCAACGAGCTTTGCTCTAGTAATTATTATTTTTCTTCTTCTTCCTGGGTACTTTTTTGTCCGGGAATGATCTTGTAAACTGTTCATCCGATGTAGGTAAAACCTTTTTAGGGTTAGTAGACATGTTATGTAGATTTGCCTAGTCAAGGTCATTTTGCATGCACGTGCTTGCAAGAGCGCGCACGTGCAACACAAGAAATGATCAATATAATTGATATAGACTTACTTTCTCAATTTTTGATGAAATGCGTTGAAACTCATATTGTAATGATATATTAGTAGCATAGACAAGATGACATGGTCAAAAAAGCAAGATCTCAAGCGCAATCTGATTGGCTGAAACTTTAAATAGCTATAACTCCCTCGGTTTTCAACCAAACAGGATGGTATTTGGAACATAGATATATATAATGGACTTCTACAAGAAAGTATGGTCACCATGCACATGCATACACGTGCGTGTACGTGCGCTGCAATCTGATTGGCTGAAACTTTAAACAGCTTTAACTCCCTTGGTTTTCAACCAAAGAGGATTGGATTTGGAGCATAGAGATATATAATAGACTTCTACAAGAAGGCATGATCACTATGCACGTGCATGCATGCATGTGCGTGTACGTGCGCTGCTATCTGATTAGCTAAAACTTTAAACAGCTATAACTCTCTTGTTTTTGAACCAAACGGGGTGAGATTTAGAACATAGATAGATGTAATGGACTTATTCAAGAAGGTATGATCACCGTGCTCATGTATGCACTTGCGTGCACGTGAAATGGGTAAAATTAAAAATACACTTGAATGAGCGTTTTTTTTTTTATACTTTTGGATTAAATACTTTAATATTTAGCATATTAAAATATATAGATTGTGTAGAAAATATGATATGGTCATTACGCACATGCATTCACATGCGCAAGTGTGCAATGATAAAATTTGAATGAACATAGTACACTTTTGGGTAAACGTTGATAAAGTCTCAAATGCATAGAGTTTGTCTTATCTAATTACGCTTACAGGGAATATGACTATAAAAGGGAGTTGGGGAGCGTTTGGGGAACATCTGTAACGGTCCCCGTTACAATTAGCACTAGGTATTCTCTGTTTCCAGGTCAAAGTATCACTGCATGGTTGTGTGCATCTTTTGGTTTCAATTCGATTTCGATTCTGTCATATACATGTATTCTCTCCATCGGAGGGAAACACGTTTGCCTTTACAACGCAAAATATAAACTGATTTTGAGGAGCTGCATTCTTATATAAAAACTATCACCCCCCGAAATCCACCTGTAATTGTCCATTCTTTAAACAAAAATTTTTGTTATTTTTATCTGGAATAACAATGGTTATTCACAAATTGTTGTGCACCCAAAGCTTACCTGTAACTGTCCATTCTGTAAACAATGAATTTGCTACCTGTTTTGCACATTTGTTTTATTTTCAGAACAAAGTGAATCATGTTTTAAGTAGGAGAAAGGCCTCAAACTGTCCATTCTGTGAGAGAAAGGACTAATCTTGGGCCTACGGCCCTCGATTAGTTCTTTCTCTCACAGAAAGGACAGTTTTCGGCCTTTCTCCATTACGTATTGAATGTATTCTGGGGGAGGATTTCATGTTAATGGACGATAATGCTCGACCTCATAGAGTCTGAATCGTAAACTAGTACATGGAAAGTGAAATAACCTAGCGTATGGACCCGCCAAGTCGTTTTCTAGACCTGAAGTTAATTGCCCATGCCTGGAACATTCTTTAGAAACGATTTCAGTTCGTCTTACACTTCCCCAAAATCGACGGGAGCTTCAGACAGCATTGCAGGAGGAATGGCAACAGATCCCTCAGGCTAGCCTTGGACGGCTGACGGGCATCATGGGTCTGCGCTGCAGGACCTTGCGGGGAGGTCATACAAAATACTGGCAATCACTTAAGTGACGTCATTTGACTCTTCGAAAAAAAAATCTCATTTTCAGGTCTACCCCCAACATGCCGAATTTTAAAGTGACCGTAATAAACAATTCTTATCGAGTGTTCAAATAAATTTTTCACATTCAATGTTTAATTTTTACTTTTTGAATATAAAATATGATACTATAATTAAAACTGCATTCTGTTTTCTATGATACAATACTTGTAAAACATATTTAAACTGATAATCCTTATCTATTTTTGTTCAGTATATCATAAATTGTTCTAAATGGATAAAATAACGAAGTTTAAACTAAATATCAATGTAAAAATTTTATATTTTATATTTTGAAGAAAATATACAGGAACAAAAGTCAGTTTATGGTAATGCAGAGGAAATTCGTACTAAATTTTTAATTTTTCATTTTTGTCAAAATTTTTTATTTCTTGCAATATTAACCACTATGTAAAGGTTACATTTATTTTAAGACATCATTTTTCAATTTTTTAAGTCTTAAAGCTCATCAATTATTTCAAATAATTGAATGCTATTAAATAAAGAAATTCAAAAATATGAACTAAAACCATTCCAGGCGAACATTTACAATGATTTGATTTTTGACCCAATATAACGGTAATACCACGAGAATTACAGCAACAAAGGTACATGTAATATAAGGCTATAAATAATTTAGAGTTCTTATCAATCAGATTTTTTAAATATTCGATTAAAAATGGGGAAATTGAGTTTTGTTGCTAGTGTCATTTTTTGAGTGAAGAAAAAATTGGTCAGGGAGTGAAAATTTGAGGTATTTCCCGAGAATTACTCAGGGGCCACTTGCAAGAAAAGTAGGTCATTGAACTAGTTATCTTAAATTGAAATTTAACACAAGCATTATGGATGCACAAAGTGCAAAAGGTGGGTTTTCGTTCTCATAAGTGGAATTTTTAGTCATCTGATTAAAGGTATTACCTTGAATAATTCTTTGGAACATATTTGGGGAACATTAAAAAAGGAAACTTTTTGGACTAAATTGTTCTCGTGTTACAAATTGAAACAGAAACAATTGTTAGATTAATGCTTTTTAAAAGAGCAAGAGCCTTGTTGGGCCTTATTTGGCCCTGAGAATTTCCGAAAAATTAAACCACTCAGTTTAGGTTGCAAATGCAGCATTTATCACTTGGAATGTTGGTGACCACATATCTATTAATTGTGACGTAATTTTCAATCTACTCAATGCATTAAGACGTCATAAAATGCGACATTTTCCTCATATTGTGTAAATTCCTTTGAAAATGGCCTAACGTTGAAGCATTTTT
Source organism: Saccostrea glomerata (assembly GCA_003671525.1). NCBI lineage: Eukaryota > Metazoa > Mollusca > Bivalvia > Ostreida > Ostreidae > Saccostrea > Saccostrea glomerata. Next base: position 16,949 of record PRKT01001860.1, on the reverse strand, counting down.
TCAATATTTCATATAGAGCACAAACTCTGATCCAAAATATACAAATACATAATGAAAGCTCTGTTTCTGAAGATCAAAAAACGTGTTTTATTTTTTGGGTCATGGGCTGTGCTCACATTTCAATTCTTTGTTGAAGGTAGTCAAATACGCATGTTTTCAGCAAATTTCAAGAACATTGCAATTTCTCAAACCTGTTTTCCGCTATCTGAATTCTCAAAACGAAATTTTATTATAGAAAATGAAAGCACCAAGTGTCTACTTTATTTTGACATATAAAATGGGAAAGAGGGTGATAGTTAATTATTTGATATAAGTACAGGTCCAATTTATGCATAAAATGGCTCTTGCTCTTTACAAATAAATCCTTCTTTTTTAAAGACAAATGTTAGGATCAAATCTTTTTATCTAATAAGTTGAAGCTATTTACAACAAACTTTTCAAAATATTGCCTTGAAACTCTTGTGATTTTCCCCTCATATAACTATAAGAAAAATGTGTTTTGAATCTTCATTTAACATTGTATATTGCTGAGTTTTAAAAAAAACATTCAGAAAGAATATACATTGTAAAACATTTGTGCGGTTCAGCTCTTTAAATCTTTAAACTGATATTATCTGGGCTATATTTTCAAAACAGCGACCTTATTTACCTTAGATACATTTATTTACTGTGACGATGTGCGAGGTAAAAACTGTAGTCGTTGTTTTATTAGCCAAATTAATCTGCTAAGAGGACAGGAAGACGAATATTTATTATTTTCCAAATAGTTTTCGGTAAGTTAATGTAATACTTTTTTCCAGTTAACACTAAAAGTTCATTATCATATACTTTTATCAAACGTATAAATGATATAGTGAATACTTAATTATAATAAACAAATCATGAGAAAGTACAAAGGACGGACAATTTCCCTTCGACCGTTACAAACCTCAGTCCTTAAGTTCATATGCTGGTATATTTTGGAAATTAATAAAGACAGCAATATTCCTTCATTTGTTAGTTTTGTAACGCACATGAGCTAAAAGCTCGAATGAACTATTCAGATAACATTTTATTTGTCTTCCTGTTTGTCTGTTCCCGTATGTCCATATGTATTTTTTTTATTACATTTTCGACTTCTTCTCAAGAAACAATAGTCAAATATCAACCAAAGCATCATTGAGTGAAGGTGTTAATTGTATGAAACTGAAGGGTCATGTTTTCATAAGAGAAAAATCACTTGGATAAAGGATATATCATTTGGGAAACTCAAAATTTAAAGCTATAAAAATGTGGCACAGGGTGGAATCGTTTTTTTTTTTTCCAAAAGTACACATCATGTGAATAGGTGACTTTTAATACCTGGTGAGTTTTTCTGACCATAAGAATAAGAATAAAAAAAGTGAGCCAGATTTTTATGATTAATTCTCATTATATTTCAACCTACAAAAATATAGCAATACTTTTCGGGAAAGGCTTTTCCTCATAGATTTCTAGGCCAAAATGCACGCAAAAAATAAATTGATGCTTTAAAGGAGAAAAATTCTGTTTTGGCCAACGTTGGAGGTTTATTTGAAAGTCTTAATTAATAAATTTTAGTTGCAAAATACAAATTTCAAAAAACACAATACATGTTTAAAAAAACAACTAGCATTGGCTGCGTTTTTATCTACTAAGTTAACAGAGAAACTGAATTCTTTACCATTTTCGTGTATACTAACGCGTAGAAAAATACACGGGGAAAATATTGCAAATATAACGTCCGATTGAGGCTACAGCAATTTTCGTAAAATGCAACGATATAAGGCAGCGAAGAATTCACGTATGGAACGCCGTAATTGACTTATGTGGAGAACTTTTATTATCTGCTGGTACTTTTTAATTATCTGCTGGTACTTCGAAATTATATACTGGTACTTTGTTATTATATGCAACTACATTGTAATTATATGCTACTACTTTGTAATTATATGCTGCTACGTTGTCATTATATGATACTACTTTGTCATAAGATGCTACTACTTTGTCATTATATACCGTCGTGTGTTCCTTGTTTGATGGAAAAATAAAGGGAAATTTCTCGGCAATTCAGTGTATAAATAATGTACTAACATATTTTGTAAGTTCTATGGTCGATCCAATGACTATCTCAGCAAATACAATTTATCATTTTGTCAAATGCTGACCATCTTGTTTCATACTTATCGTTAGACCATTATTTATACACTGAATTGACGACAGATTTATCCATTATTTCTAGATCTTGATAAGAAGCACACGGCAGATGTGGCCGGTCGGCAGTGGATGCTCACTTCTCCCTGGTACCTGATCCCACTTTTGATATTTTTGAGGTCCATGATTGCTCTGCTACTTTTTGTATTGTTTTATGGACTTTGCGTTTGAATAGTCTTCGTTATTTCTCTATCCTTTATTGAACTTCAACTTTTAGAATTAAATCCAAAATCTAAAACACAATTTATATAATGAGCCTTTCAAACAAAGACAATGTTTAATCATTATTATATTACTGTTGATAATTGTAATAATATATTTTCAACAAAGTTTTGCTACTTCCATGGTAACTAGGGATATACATGAACTTGTTTGTAATTTTAAATATAACTTTGAGTTTGGATTAAAACTGAATTTATAACAAGATACTTACAATCAAAATTAACAACAATTTCAATTCAATTTACAGAAATGGATTTTATGCAAATGTATAACACAGTTTTAAATCATGATAAAAATGGAGGAAATTGGAAGATTGCCAAACAGTCTGAAATTTGTTATGCGATATTAGGAAGAAAACCAGAACAATTTGTTAATATACCTAAGGGGGCTGGTGCAGATGCAAAGCACACAGAAAAAATCTTGATCGATAAATTGAACGAATTTCCAAAGACTGATATATTGCACGTGAGGGTTTACAGTAACAACACTCCATGCAGTGAATGTGCCCAAGCTTTGAAAACGTTTTTGGATGAGAATGAGCATGTAAACATAACATTTTTTGCTGCAAATTTGTTTAATATAATCAGAAAGTCTTGCTCTGATAACAAGGAAAAGCACATAAGATGCATTTCGAAAGATAAGAGCTTAAAGCAAACCAAAGGTTTAAAACAGCTTATGAAACATTATCGTTTTGAACTCATGGCGTTTCACAAACCAGTCTGGGAAGAATTATCAAGAATTAGATCGATTGAAGACCTCAATGACAATTACAGTACGGAATTAGATGGCGACGATAGAAGTAGAGAGACAGAGGACTCTCTTATAAATGAAGATTTGAGTGATATATTTGGTAAGAAAACTTATGCTTCTGTGCAAAAACATATGTTTCTTAATCCTAACTAGAGGTACATGGGCCTTGACTTTCCGCTATTAATCATGAATAGTCCTTGTGCTGTTAATTTGAAGAATACGAGGGCTATTCAATAAATAACGTCCTCGGTGTTCGGAAAGAAGCAAATGACGCTTTTCAATGATTTAGTCCTAATGATTTAACTTAATATAAAAGAAATAAGGTATCATTTTTAAATCATCTCTCGGGATATAAATACCAGTTGGTCACGAGATAAAATTACAAAAAGCCCGAAGGGCTTTATGATGAATTTAATCTCGTACCAACCCGTATCTATAGCCCGATAGATGTTTTAAAATAATACCTTATTGCTTATATTTAAACTTGTGGCTTATTCATACTTTATATTTACCTGATTGCGACTTTTAACGTGTGAAATGCATTAGTTTTCAAACCCATCGGCATGTATGTAATCCACTGATCGTGCGTCGACCATTTATGACGTCACTGAGACATTACGTCGAATGTTTATCCATACGCACATGTGTGATCTCTTGACTCCGCACCGGTATTTATACACTTATAGATACGCATTGCTCTCAGTAGTGTTATATAAAAGAAAATATTTGCAAATGTAAATATTCTTTTTTTTAATTAAAGCACATGTCCGTAATTTTGTTAACCAATACACAGGTAAAATTGCAACGTATGTTCAACATATGTTAAGCATTCATTTAACATATGTTACAAAACATATGTTCGCCATAAAAAAACGAGCAACATATGGTTTCCATGTGTTTCTAAACATATGTTGATTGTTTAACACGTTATTTTCATGCTTTGTATGAACATATGATCAAAATATGTTGACGTTCATATGTTTTCATATGTTAAGCATACGTTAAATTATTTTCGTCTTTGCATGTTTCTTTTAATAATTGGTTTTTTCTTGTATTGCATTGTGAACTAAAGAGTAAACTTGTCCTTAAGTGCCTTAAGTAAACAATAAGTAATTAAAAGAAGAAAATTGTAAGCATTAATCCTGCATTTATTTTTGAAATTTTTACATATTTCTGGCTTCATTTTCCTGACAGTGACTGCATTGCTTCTGAAATTATGAAGGAAAATGATGAAAGAATTTATAAGTCCCAATGTCATGATAATTACATGCATTAACAATTTTAATATATTACCACAAAAAAGTAATTACTTGAACACTTACAAAATTTCTTATTTAGACCTTCAGCCCCTTGGAGCATGGTCAAATGATTTGGAATGATCTCATGTTTAAGCACAGGTGGAATCTACAATGTAACGTTTCTGCTAATTGAGCTCTCGGAAATACAAAATGAACTTTGCATGTAATTTAGTTATATGTAATGTGATCAAAAATAAAAGATGAAATTGTGAAAAGATAAAGATTACAATGATTATGACAGACAAGGGACAGACTTCAATCCGAATAGCTCATTCGAGCCTTAATTTGGCTCTGGTGATTTTGTAATCAATAATTTTTTTCAAAAATTTGACAATTGATTCCAAAATTAAAAATTTACATTCTTTTATCAGTTTAAAAAATAGATATAGTTTTGATTAGCTTATTTACTGTTTATGAATTTTGGTGTACTTTCAAATAAGTCAATAGATTTAAATTTTTTCAGGGGTTTTCGACCGAATGTTGCAAGCAGGATTAAACACAAGTGGTCGACGAGCAAACGATTTTATGAAAACAACGCACCTTGTTTACAAGATACGTGTAAATGTTCCGGATGAAACTGGAGAGTATACAAATATTATTCAAAACAAACCTTGGAGGAGGCATGCAGAGGAATTCTTTATAAATGATTTTGAGAAGATTTATCTATGGATGGATGGTCGACAGAGAGTGAAAGTGAAAATTTACACAGAACATCCTCCGTGCAGTGACTGTGCTCATTTACTTCTCAATCTGTTAAAGAGGAGAAGGCAAGCAAAGATAACTATTTATGTTGCAGATATAATAAACATCAGGCGGGAGTCTTCCAAATACGAAAAATGCTATCTTGATGTACCAGAGGAAACCAGCAACAAAAATGCTGATGCTCTTAGAGGATTAATGGATAATAAGCGCTGTGAACTCTCATCTTTTGACAAAAAATCCTGGGAAGAATTGATGGAAATATTAGATTTCAATTACGAAACACGTTTTTCTAATGATTACAAAACCATATTAACTGGAAATGAGAGAAGTAGAAAGAGTGCAGATAGGCGAATCAAACAAGATCTAGAGTTCATCCATGACGAAGAAACATAATTGAAAAACTGTTGTGTTTCTGCTTTGTGATTCTTTATAATCGTTTCATAGTGGGTTGTACATTATATAAGTTTATTATTTCAATTAAAATAATAAAAGTAACTATCATTTAATTTCGAATTTAAGATATAGATTATGTGTCATTTCCTTCTGATTGAATGGTGATAATAGTTGTACATGTAATTTTTATTTTGTATAATCCTGGTGAAACATGTATATAAATAATCACCAAATCATTTCTTTCTTATTTAGTGATCATTCTTAAGTACGTAATTATATGAAACACCAACCCTATTTATCACCAGGCACGGGCACCTTTACTTAAGATATACTCAATTAATAATCGATTTATTTGAGTTTTGTCTTAGAATTGATCGTTATCGGTAAATTTAGACAATATAATCGATTAATAATCGATCACTCTCAATTTTCCCTTAAATATCAAAGCAGAAAAAATATTTGAAATATTATTTTATATAAAAAGATATTAAAATATAAGGTATGTTGATGATATCCCCGAAGTTTAAATTTATTCATAGAATTTGGATTTGAGCCTACATAGGTAATAACTTTTGATTGTTGCAGAATTACCTAATTTTCAATGTGATTTTTGACATTCTATACTCGGCAGTACACATAATACACTATCCCTGTGTTTTAATTATTTCGAAAAGTAAATTTATAATTGTCTCACATGCACCGGGATGCAAAAATACTAAAGCACATTAAAATAAACTCGATGGTCTTTACATCACTGAATACTAATACTAATATTCACTGAATATCACTTGTGAACAAGAAAATGAATGAAGAAATATCAAGAGTATCCAAAGTATGTGTTAACGTACAAAAACAAATCTCAAACACAAAAGCACAAAAATCATATGCTTCAGCTATTTCCCCGCAGAGAACCCCTTCTTTAGCCGAGGTGGAATTTAAAGCCTGAACCTGAACAAACAAGCTAACTGTTCTTATACAGACAGTGCTGCTCCTGTCAATCGTGGCTTAGTGAAAATGACTGTGAATCAAATAAAACGCAAAGTAGATCTGCTGAAACTCGTACATCAGGGGAAGAAGATTGGGAAAACGAACAGTCCTGATTCTCTCGCTCTTCTATAAAACAAGCGTTTTGTTATGTCATTAAAATGTCTAACTAGAAACATTTTTATCCTATAAAAACATTTATGGATACTGATAGTTCTTGTATCTTTCCAGGGACAGCTGGGACTGCTGGATGTGCTTTCTATAGAAGTCCTAGAGCAGTCCCACAGCGGTCCCACAGCAGTCCCAAAGTAGTCCCGAAGCGGTCCCAAAACAGTCCCGCGGAATGCTTTCTGTGACTGCTTTGGTGTCAGGTTGGGTCTAGTTTTATACTTATATTAGTAACAAACATTGTGTATTTTAGAGGCAAAGTCCTTAAATGGTGCATTAGTCCAAGGTTCCCGGAGAAACGCTGCTGATCCCTGGAAGGATGATAACGGTAATCCTCTACCTTATACCGGAAGTATGATCATAAGCAATAACGATGATGCAAAAACATTGATTGGTTACGTGCAAAACGACATATTTTTAGCTATTGACCCTGGTAATGTTAAAGGATTTATATGTGAAACCCCTGTTACATACATATAGTATTTGTCAGAAGACTTTGGATACTCAAATTTTGGATACACAAAACATGTAATTAAAATAGTAAATTTCACAAATTTAATGTTTTTCTTATCAATATCCTAAGTAGTGTTGAGAGGGGTGTAGGTCATTTTATTTGCTAACTTGTTGTTTAAAGTCCCTTACGCGACATTTTCACTGAATATGGAGACGCCATCATTAACCTGTGGAGAGCTGATAGTTAATATACAATCAGGACCAATGAGCAACAAGGGAAGATCTTCGTACCAACTCCTTCATCGACGCGTTTCTTACGTTCTTGTCTATAGGACATGTATCCGTCCTGCTGAGGATTTGAGGTCAGGATCAACTACTTACTCCGCAACTATAGCGTTGACGTTTTTTTACTGCTCCACGGCGCCGGGAACGGGGTGCATGTTTACACACACACATCTCAAAATCAATAAAGCTGGAGTGTTACGATTGGTTGATTGATTGTTGATCGTTTTATATCCCAGTCGAGATTTTTTTTATTCATTCAGTAACGTTTCCATTTTCGGGTGAAGGACTTCAAGGGAGGAACTTGATTTGGCACTTTTGTATATTGAGCAGTGTGGGGACTTTATATTCATGTCAACGGAGCCTCGGTATTTTAGGCATAATCCGAAGGACTCGCAACTTTCAAAGCGCATGGAGAAGGAAAGGTTGCTTTCTTTTTTGTATCGCTGAGATTCGAACTTACAGCCTTCCAATCAAAGGGAGAATGTTTTACCGACAGAGCTACCCTTGCGGTTGTAAGGTTATGAAACACCGTGTGTTTATGCATTTTACACACCTATTATATCCCTGCTTCATGATCATATGTGTATTTTGAACTTTGATTGCTAAATTACTAATTAAGTTTTTCTAGTATATTTGTGTGCTGTTAAAAATATTGATACTATTTTATGAAACTTTTAGTTTAATATTTTAATAAATTAATATATTCCATGAATCAAAATTTATCAACGTTGAATCCGAAAGTGGGGAATCTTATGTACATTAAACAACACATCATGGAATCCAATATTTCAAAGCTGACCGTCTACGTAACTATGCAGTTCAGCTTAAATATATTTGCTAATTAAATTTTGCGTTATAGTGACTGTAAATACAACTGTATAGATATTTTCAAACCTACTGAAGGGCGAGTTTTAAATTTCTCGATCCACAACTTACCTCACCATCGCAGGAAAACATGAACATCAATGAATTCTAAACATGTAACGGATATCTTCAACTCATTTTTTGATATGTGCAAAACATGATGCACTAGCAATTAAAGGTTATGGTGTATGATTTTCATTAGTGTTACGATAGTTGCTCAAAGCGACACAAAAATCACCACCTACCGCGAAGATTGAATGAATATTTTAAAGATTTAAAGAGAGAAGTGAACCAATAATTCCAATCTGCATAATGCAAAATATTGGTCTTGGTCATTAAATATGATGTATACAATGTATATCTCTCAAGCGTTTTAGAAAATTTTTCTCAGAACCTTGATCTTCAAAACAAGATTTACAATTCGAATTTAAAGACTTATTTAAATAAACCAATGTAATTAACTTAACTTATAATGAATATAAAAAAAACTGCTCATTAAAATGCGCATTTTCTTTTGGTGGAACACTAATTTAAAAAAAATCAAATGTATTCATTTGATTTATTCAATTTCTGAGGATTTAAGCCTTATAATGTTCGTACTTTCAGAATATATTATGCTATAGATTTTTAATCTAAGACTCAATATATAATTTTAGAACTAGATTTACACATTCACACCCTAGACTTTGCCAAGAAACAAAGACATATTAAAGAAGTAAAGATAAATATACACAGATTGAATTTATTTTACCAATATCTCAAACATTACATCACTCCGACTTTTTCTTTCATTAATCAAAATTAAATGATGCGTCTATCCGATTTACATTCAAGGCATAAAAATTATACATGAAGTACGCAGCACAGTTAAGGTTACAAATGGAAATATCGGCGATTTTTTAAGATAAAAAATACATACTTAATAAGGATGGGCGATTCTTTTTACGAATTCACTGATATCAAAAAAAGTTTATGTAGTTTAAATCTACATGTTGGGGACATTTATATTTTTTATTTAGACTTGGCATGTGATGTCGACGTCACATGACTTTGGTAATTATACTTGCAGTTTAGAGGTCATCTATAAATTTCAATATTGCAAGGGCATAACCAAGTTAACAATCTTAGTTTATTTTATGATTCTTTTCAACACCATATGTAGTTTGTGAAAAGTGCTGCGAACCTATATAGATTCCCTTTTTTAATTGGTAAAAATTAATTTGTTGGACGGCAGGTTGAATATTTTGCTGGTCAACTACATTAAATATAGCTATAATAAATTTATTTGCAAGATTTCAAGAGGTTCGCAGCACTTTTCAAATATCTTAATGCTTCTTGAGTTTATGTGTAAAATTTTGACAAGATACACCGAGGGTATGCCCTTGCAATAAATCAATTTATTAGGGCCCTTCCATTACTTTTTCAATGAATCTGCATACAAACACACGACAGTATCGCTTGTCTGGAGAATGCACGTACAGTTTATAAATAAAATACTTAAATAGACATCGCTTCCAAGTTATCGGCTTTTTATTTTACAGCAAATAATATTTTATTTGAGAACAAAAGACATTTTTCATTGTACAAAATGTGACTTGATCAGCCTCTCACTGTGTACAAACTGCGTCATTTTTGCGAGATGACGTCACATTGACAAGTGCATTGCAATCGATGCATCGTTTATATACTGTTGTGTGGGATTTAACAAACGCCGAAAATGCATGTAATAGTAAGTTTGTATGTAGTATACAACTATCCAGCTGTTTAAAATAGCAGATAATTTCATTTTGTGGTATTTTGAAGACCTTATATTATGGGTGACGTCATAGTAAACATTTCCCGTAAAAATTAGGCCCCGCCTCCTTACTGTAACCTTAACTGTGCTGCGTAAATACATTATGATTCCTTGCTTAGATCTGGCTTAACAATGTAATATTCATCAGTCTGGCTCAGTGTATGTTAATTCTCCTTGTAGGTCTGATTATGGAAATAAGCTATTTTTCTGATTCAACTGGTAACTCTGAGTATAAAATATATATCACTTTTGGTATGTGTAACAAATGATTCAATTATTCTAGCTTATATGAGATACAGCACTGCTGTTGAATAATGATTGAAATTAACCATAGTTTTGAGCAGAGCAATTACTTTCTATGATGAATCATTTGTGACCCAGATTACAATGTGAAATGAGGCATAGCATTGGTTATATATAAGAATCATTTTGTAGGTCAAGGTATAAGATATAAAAAGTCTTTTTGTGTGTTCATTCGGATTGTAGGACTAGGTAGGAGACCGCAAGGTCCTCAGGTCAAAATCGTTTTGATGATTGGCAAACTTTTGATATTTTTTCCACGACCGTAAAGACAGCTTCAGGTTACATGTGAACATGGTTTATTGGAAATCTAGTCTTGGCAATGAAGACAGGGGCTTCTGGTCACAACTAGATTTGGTGATTAGATAGATTTGGAATCTAGTCTATGGCCATGAAGACAGGGGCTTCTGGTCACAACTAGATTTTGGTGATTGGATAGATTTGGAATCTAGTCTATGGCCATGAAGACAGGGGCTTCTGGTCACAACTAGATTTTGGTGATTGGATAGATTTGGAATCTAGTCTATGGCCATGAAGACAGGGGCTTCTGGTCACAACTAGATTTGGTGATTTGATAGATTTGGAATATAGTCTATGGCCATGGAGACAGGGGCTTCTGGTCACAACTAGATTTGGTGATTAGATAGATTTGGAATCTAGTCTATGGCCATGAAGACAGGGTTTCTAGTCAACCTAATATTGAATATTAGGTATATTTGGATTCTTAGGCTTTGACCATGAGGGCATGGACCTCCGGTCACAACAAGATATTACTTATTTGTTTTATTTTATATCTAGTCATCAACCCTTAAGGTCTCCCAATCAGATCTTGATTTGCTTATTAACTCTATTTCCACACATAAAATCTAACCACAAAGGTCATGGCCTACTGTCGCACATTGACAATGGTTATCGGCTTCTTTTTCTCACTACTTTCTAACCATGAGATCAGGGATTTTTGCTTATAAGATAAAAATGACGTAGATTCTATGTTTTCTTGTCCGAAGTGCTTCTAGTAAGTTGAATACATGCCCTGGTTGCAGTACGTTTCTATTTTGGAAATAAATAATGTTAAACCTACGTTTTTAACAATATGGCGGTGGATGGGGCGGATCAAACCCCTTTGTGGCTTTGATCTGTGGCGGATGTTGCCCCATCTTTGACACGGTTTAGGTCTGAAATACGCATTCTGTTTTATACTGTACATTTTTGCGTACCTCATTGAATGATATTGTGAACTTAAGATTCTATGATGTTTTTTGCTATATGCGTTTGTTTCTATTACGCAATGTGTTTAATTGTATTGGTATTGTCAATTATACTATGTGTTGACAAATGTTGTTTGCTTTGTCATTTATTTATTAATAAATGACCATTCAAATTGCAACACTGCGTTTTCATTTGTGTCAAACAAAGCATCGCCATATCAGGTATCCATAAATAATTAATCTGGTGACCTAGGTTGTCCGTGGTGTTATTTCGCTGTCATTTTGTTTAGCAGAAATCTTAGTAAAATGAAACTGTGATATTGCAATAATTACTGTACAGAGCACAAACTAAAATCAAACAGTGTAATTTATGTGGACTCAACATGTTCAGACTACTGTAGCCTCACACGTATTGAAAAAATCTACTAAATTAATGAAACTCTATCTAACATTTTTCGCTTTCTGGCCAAGGGTGGAGGAAGTATAATGTGCAAGAAAAATATTGTTGTCGAACTTATTGACATTAACTCTACTTGCATTGTCCACTTAGAACTCAATCACTACAATCAAAAGTCCTTGTTTATTTTTCATACATATCTTCAGTCGAAAAGCAATACACACTATTATGTTGACGACATTAACTTACTTGAAGCATTATATAACCTATACTCAGTATATGAAGGTATTCTTACTGGGGGCAAATTTAATGTTAGTCTTCATACCAAAGACTTCTCGCACTGCAATTTGCAACAATCAAAAGTCTTGAAAGATTTTATTACTCGAAGCAACCTGACATGCCCGAACATAGCCTTTAAACAACTGGATCAAACTAGACGTTTAACACAACACACACTACATTAGACTACATAATCTGCAATAAAACTCTGTGCAAATGTCGTAAACTTTCATATCTATGAAGAGAGTTCTTTCGGCTCTACTTCTCACCATCTGCTAATTTGCATGGAACTACAAACTGACATTAACGCACATGTTCTATTCAAACCTTTTGTCTCGCTCCCATCCTTGCTTAAGGTCAAGATCTAGTAAATGAAAGGTGCATACATATTCATCAAATTTGAAAATAATTACCTTTATTGATGCTTTACAACATTAGATTGGTCAAATAAGGTGTTTCGGGGCAAAGTTTATAGGTAAACAAGATGAAAAACTGTATTTTAAAATTTAATTTTCAATGAAATTTAAGAAAATCAGTCATGAATTTTGAAGTTTTTTTTATATTCATCAAAGGAAATGTATTCAGATTGCCTACAGTCTCTCGGAAAACGGTTATTAGTATATTCATGGCCTCCTCTTTAAATCAATATCAAATTTAATATAGGTATCCGGTTTACATTTCATATGATTTCATATAGAATGTCATGAAAATACCCTTTTTTCTACATTATTCTGCTAATGCCGTAAAGTACGGGAAAAGAAAAATGAATTTGATTATGACGTCATAATGGATCAAGCACCAAAAAATTAGCCTACAGATATTTACTAGATCTTGACCTTAAGGCACACCAAGACCAAATAAGGGAAAACAAAACAATACAAATGTATATCCAAAATGGTGCAGATTTCTAAAACAAAAGTCTGAAAACCATAGAAATTAAACCATGTGCTACCAGGTACGATAAGGCTTCCAAGAGAATATTGCGGTGTATTCTGTGCATGCACTTCTCTGAACTACAAATATACATGTATGACGTCAAAGTTGAAATGACGTCATCACTGCAAACTTGAGTTGTAATGAGGTTGAGAATGTCAAAAACCTTACATCTTATTCAGTCTACATATAAAGATGCAGAAATCTAGTTTAAAATAAACGTGTTTAACCCTCTCGCTGCGACGTCAGTGCACAGAAATTATAACGTCTTGGACTTTATTTTGCGGGCTTTTCACTATTTCGGGTTAAATTAATGCTAAGTGCGCGTCTTTTACAGTAATGTGTACAGGGGCATATGCGATATATCAACAAAACTATGAAGAAGTTTTTTTCATTGATACAATTTGCGTAAATTCTAATTATTATTTTAAGATTTAATCAATTGTTTTATGTTATCCCAATCAATTAAAACTGATAAACTATTGCGAGAAATGAATATATACACATTAAAATCAAACGCAAATTAAAAACAGTTTGATATACAATGATTCTCCTAATTTCTAAACTTTTTAAAAGTAATTGTAAGTATAATTAAATAAAAATGAAAATAGTATAGACCAATAATAGCATTTTATATTCTTGATTTTACATGTATTCTCCATCTGCATGCATTGCAATTTCTAACGTTGTGCGGTCTGAAAAAAAAATAGAAATTCAAATATTTGATTCTGTCTCTCGGCGCACAGATTTAACCGCTTTCTTCAAAAATTGAATAAAAACCAAAATTAAATTATAAAAAAAAAAAAAAAATCTAATTTTTAAAGTAAAATTTCCTAACATAACAATTTTGACCAATGAATTCAAGTTAAAATGTATCAAAAATAATTCTATGAATTCTTTTAAAAGTTGTTTAAATGTTTCATTTATTCTAGTAGACATTAAATGTTGATTTTAAATGATTCATCACCTGATTGCCGATTATTATCCAAGAATTATGAAAAAGATTTACCAACAAGTTGCTCATTTAATATATATCGATATTTACGGAAAATTTACTTTCCGGTCTCATATCTAATTTGGCAAAAATTGGGGAAAAAAAACCTGACTCAAACTTGTACAAAGCCACGTGCTTATAAGTTTGTTATTGGTTTGCATAAAGACATTGTCTAAAAGACGTTTTCAAACAAAACATCTTTGGTGAAATAGGGAAAAGTTTTTTTGGATTGAAAATCTTTAGCTGTAAAATATATTTAGACCACCAGAAACAATTAATCCATTTGTCTTTTTTACATGAATTAGAAAAAAAAGTACTCGTGTTTTCAGTTTATTAGAAGGAGAATTCAACAGTCTATATTTAATGCGGATTTCCTTACTTTTCTTGGGTTTCTGTTTTTCGGACAAGTCAACACGGCTAATCATTGACCTAAGGGACTCCATTTTCTACATTTTTTCATTTTGATTTTTTAAAATAAGATTTAATTTTCAGTTGAGTGTAAATGATGATGTAGAAAACACACAAGTACTGTTCTATGTTATCAAAGGTTTTGACGGGATTATGAATTCAAAATTAATTTAATATCTGAAGATTTGAGAAGATATGTATAATCTTTGCCATAATCATAATGAATGGAATATACTTAAATAACGTAGAAAGCTGCTATTCTTAGTGTCTTGTAAAGAGAATTCATTTGACAAGCGCATTTTTATTCTTCCAGCAAAATATCGTCTTGTTTCTAACATGGAGTCTAATAAATGTTTTGATCACGTTTTTGTCGAAAATTTCAAGCAGGCATAACATAAAAAATATGCATTGGATGATTAAAAATTCAGTTTAAAACTTATATTAAACCGTGTTATTGTTGCAGAAGACAGTTCCCTGAAGTATATTGATATGTTACAGAACATATCACAAGATCTTGCCTGTTTGTTTACACGATGTTCAAATCGTGTGTTCAGGTTTTATCTAAAATTTGAAAAAGTCTAAATAATAAACTTCCATATTAAGGACACAGGAGGGCGAACAATAATCAAACACCGAGTTACCCCCCCCCCCCCCTAACCCCGGGGTCGTATTTACAAATCATATCACCTGATTGCATCTGTGTACATTGTTTCATTTTCTTAAATGGATTATT
>PRKT01001859.1:31132-46303 GCA_003671525.1 Saccostrea glomerata | reverse complement strand
GGTTTTCCATTTCAGTACCGTATAAAAAAAAAATCAAAATAGAGAAATGAAGGAACATATATCAGTGTCGCTGGATGTTTAAATAACAACACAAGTATAATTATTCAAATTTCAGGTACATGTGAAACATACACATGTATTGCAACAATCTAGGAATTCAAAAATCTTGTTGTATAAACTAAACAGTACAATTTGAAATTTTGACAGCAGTTTTCCATTTCAGTACCGTATAAAAAAAAATCAAAATGGAGAAATGAAGGAACATACATCAGTGTTGCTGGATGTTTAAATAACAACACAAGTATAATTCTTCAAATTTCAGGTACATGTGAAACATACACATGTATTGCAACAATCTAGGAATTCAAAAATCTTGTTGTATAAACTAAACAGTACAATTTGAAATTTTGACAGCGGTTTTCCATTTCAGTACCGTATAAAAAAAAATCAAAATGGAGAATTTTCCATTTCAGTACCGTATAAAAAAAATCAAAATGGAGAAATGAAGGAACATATATCAGTGTTGCTGGATGTTTAAATAACAACACAAGTATAATTCTTCAAATTTCAGGTAGATGTGAAACATACACATGTATTGCAACAATCTAGGAATTCAAAAATCTTGTTGTATAAACTAAACAGTACAATTTGAAATTTTGACAGCGGTTTTCCATTTCAGTACCGTATATAAAAAAATCAAAATGGAGAAATGAAGGAACATATATCAGTGTTGCTGGATGTTTAAATAACAACACAAGTATAATTCTTCAAATTTCAGGTACATGTGAAACATACACATGTATTGCAACACTCTAGGAATTCAAAAATGTTAAACTAAACAGTACAATTTGAAATTTTGACAGCGGTTTTCCATTTCAGTACCGTATATAACTCTGTTTATTCTTCGTGACCATCGTCTATCTCCACCCTGAAATAAATTTTAGATATCTTAGGAAATTCTTGTTGATAATGAGAAAAGGTTAAACCTATACAAATATATATCTGTGTTTTGCATTTTACAGAATTGAGAATTAACTATACATCAAAATACTTACACGTCTGTGATTTCATTACAGGAAGTTATGGCTGTTAGGTTTTTTCCTGGGCAGAATTTCTGGTTGGGAAAGATATGTTTCATCAGCGTTGCACTTATGTTGTAAATCTGGTTGTTAAGCATGATGGACATATTATCTCTAAAAATAAAAAAGATAGAATTGCATTACTCTCCTGAGCATTAGCTACTTAGAAAGTGGATTCAAGGAAGGAGGGGGTGTCAGGATTTGCACAAACTGAAATCTATATTTTGAAAAATTTTGAATTTTCTTTATGCTAAGATGCTTGTACACAAGTTTCATTTTTCCTGGTTCATTGGTTCCTGAGAAGAAGATTGTAACGGTATTTCCAATGTATTCATTTGTTAAAATTTGACAACCCATTATGGTTCAAACCCTACCCCTAGGGATTATGATTTGATGAACTTTGAATCTACACTAGACCAGGATGGTTCATGGTACTTGTAATGTATTCATTTGTTAAAATGTGATCTCATTGTGGCCCAAATTCTACCCCTGGGGTACTCTGGGAGTTACGGTTTTAAAGTCTTCGCATTCCATAATTTTCACAAATACTAATTATGGTCTTTCACAATAAATTTTTTGAAAAGAATGTCCGATAGGAACGAAACAAAATTCTGCAATTTTTCGTTTTTTGTTCGTACTACTTTTACCGTCGATTTTCGTCGATAGACTCGTACGAAATATATTTCGATCAGACGTTATAAAAAGAGAAAAATATATTAATGCTCGGTATTGTGTCGAATACAATTTTACATTTTTATTGTTTAAGACAACAGCATCTCCTAGGTTAAAAATTTTAGTATTAAAGTTTTGGTAATGTATGGGTATTCATAGTAAAACCAGACCCGACCAGGAATTTTTAAACCGAAAATCGAGTGTTTGCTAATAAAATGATGATATACTAAATTAATTGTCATGAAACTTACAATACAGATGTAATAAAATGCAACAAAATATGCCTTTGCTGAAAGTTTGAATTCCAAATATATGACGGCAATTCTTTTGATATCTTATGTATTGTATTTTGGACCTTTTTAGATGTTATTTATTAATTTACTGCAAACTTTAGAAGGATAGCATGTGCCGTGTCTGTTAATAAAAAAAAAAATGATCCAAATTGCAGTTCTGTGTTTACTTTATTTATATGCCCTAATATGGGGAATGTGCAGTTCCTTACAAAAAATTAATGCTCTGGGTGTGTTTTCGACCGAAATAAAGATACAGGATGTAGGACACCCAGTCAACATTGGCTGTGATATGTAGTTTATCTTAAACAATATAAGTATGATATTTTTTCTTTCTTGAAAACATTAAACAATTTGCATATTTTGGTTGCAAAAAGTTTTAATCGTTGCTTGTGCCCCCACCCCATAAGTAGAGCTCTGTGAATTTCAAAAAAAAAATTCAATGAAATAATGCTGCATCTTTAAGAAAATGCCCATATTCAAGGGAGACTACAATTCGTTTGATCCTCCAATTCTTTTCAAAAGTATGCATCTCAGTGACTCTTTCGAAAAAAAAGTTATCAAACTAGAGGTACTGTGAGCAATGAGCTCACTAAATGACGCCCCGCCTCCCATATGAATACACTGTATAATGACAGTTTCCATGTTTTGCTATGGAAAACCCAAAATATGTGTCGGATCAAAAAATAAAAATGATGCTCAATGGCAATATGTAATAATGATTCTAGAAAAGTGTTATCAAATTTCATTCACTGGTATGAGAGGGTTTGCGGATAGAAGATGGGTACCCCAAAGCGTAACAGACGGACATACATGTAGTTAGTGCGCTGGAATTTTCGCTTGCAACCCGGATTCAATCCCCCGTTTTTCCATTTTTTTTTTTTTTTAAATTTGATTTTAGGGTTTTTTTTTCAGATTTGGACGGAACACCTCTCGTTTCTCGCAACGAGATCTCATATAGTTTCTTATTCTTTTCTTAGTTTCACCCAGAAAATACAATAATGGTAAACTTAAAATTAAACATATTTTCCTGATTTTAGCCGCCTTCTTTGCTGAATTTTATCTTATTTTTGTTTGGTTTTCTTTTTTTGCACTTTTATATATATATCAGCATATCATGGAGGTATTTCTTTACAACTGAAATTGCTATGAATTATCAACCGAAGAAATAGAATTCTAATATTAAAAAACTCCATAAATAAAATCAAACTGTTATAAATGATGAATTTTTTTTCTGTAAACTGTGTGTGTTATTGATTAATAACAATGTTATACCTATAATCACAGTTGAAAATGTCAGCGGGAAAAAAAAACAAACGTCGCTATTGTGACGTCACATAACGCTCCTTTGATGTAGAACGACATAGGCCCCCCCTTAAAAATAAATTTTCTTTGGCTGCCCATAACTTTCAAAAACGATGCAATGTAACTCAACTTGATTGGCAATTATCCTTCTTAAATTTAGGCCAGTTTGTCAAAAAAAAAAAAAACAACAAAAAACAAAAAAAAAAAAAACGCTCCGCCCTTTAGTCTCGTTCAACCAGACGCTCGGCTGTCTCCGTAAACTCCGACCAGCAACAAATCTCGGTGTTGTCGGAGATTTACGGAGACAGCCGAGGGTCTGGTTGAACGATACTATCCGCCCTTTTTCTTAAAGTAATATACGCTATAACGTGCGCCATTTTAAAATACGGCTGGAAATTTATGCATTTTGTTTACCAATAAAAGTTACGAAAATGCTGAAAATTACACCATTTAAATACAATTCGTTATAAAGTTATCAAATTATAATTATTTATTATCCTGCAAGGAGAATAATGTCTATTTTTAAGTTAATCCACCACGTGACGCCGTCGCTACTTTTAGATTGATAAACAAACACGGCGTCAAGAAAACGAGGTAAGCCCTTTGAGATACAACTCACCTTTGACATGCATGGCGTGTTACTATTAATATAACATCTTTAAATGTAATCAGTATCAACCATCTATACTCTGTTATGACGCATATTAACCTTTCATTAATAATCGTTGTCAAAATCCAACGTGCCTCGTTGTCTATAATTTCCCGTTAACATACGTGTCTATATTTAGAGCTACTGTTTACGCACTTCCTTTATCAATATTCATGAAAAGACTGAATTCTTGATTGCAGATATTGTTCTATTGTTCTAGCTGTTATTACAACGAGTTTTATAGTTAAATTTTGTGGAAATATTATTTTTTCATTACACTGTGTTTCAAATCATTTAATCATTTTGTTTCACATACAAATCGGCATCCATACGGCGTATATTACTTTAATTAACTGCAGAGCTGAATATCCATTCGGAAAACCTCGACTTATTTAGTCGTATTAGTTCGATGGAATCAGTAATCAAATCTCTCACCAGAGGGCGTTGTTTACCTTGTATACGGTGTCATATGAACTCGTTCATTATAAAATACGTACAATTTATTTTCTATATTATTGAACGAATAAACAGTATATACTTTTAAAAATTTTGGTGATAAGTAAAATGTACCTTAAAAAATCTATTTGCATAGGAAAGAAATTAAAAATTTTGCCCAGACATAAACTTTCATAAATAATGTTTATGTCAGTAGGGCAAATCAATGAGAACCGTAAACGTTTCGCGCGTTAATATGTCACGTGACAACTGAAAGAAACAGACGATGGCTGAACCAGTGAAAAAACAGACGATGGCTGAACCAGTGAAAAAGAAATCCAAACCAATGGTAAGTCATACTATTATAAAATTACAAAAAAGTAATTCTATGCATGACAATTAATGTTATTGAAACTTATTGTTAACTTCTTTTTAGCTCACATTCTTTAGAAATTCAAGTGAACTTTCCTGATCACATTTTCTTTGCAGTCTGTCTAGCAGTCCGTCTGTAAACTTTTACATACCGACTTCTTCTTCAGAGCCACTTGGCCAATTTTAACCAATATTGCAACAAGTTTATCAGGGATTCCTAATTAAAACCTCTAAGTAATCCATTTGATTAAATCTGACATATAATGCCTCGAAACGTTCTCTTCCTAGTATTTCTCTGGTATTTTTTGTTTCAAGTTGTTATATCATTTTTAATTAACAAAAAAAGATCAATACTATTTTAAAAGCCTTATAAATTAAATAAAAATTAACATGAATAAAACAGTAGTAAAACAAAATGGCTAGATAAATTCCTGCAAATTAGTTATACAGTAGTTATGGAAAACTTTTTCAGATAGCCGGGACAATCGGTAGTACTAGATTTACTGCTTTCCCCACCTGTGATTGAATTCCTTCTGTGGAAATTTTTCATTTTTTAAATCAGCTCCTCTTTTTTTTTTCTTTGATACGTTTTCTACCTAATTCAGTCCCAGTTGTAAATGTAATAGGTCACAAGAACAATGCTAGTTTAGCTTTCATTTACAGCCTCGATCTCGATGTAAGAAAATGTATTACGCAATCTCATACAAGGTACGATAATTAAGATGGGAAATGCACAGCTGATAAATGGAAAAACAAAAAAACTTTAACCAAAAAAGGGGTCGGTCATTTGGACCGACACTAATAGCATTTTTACCTGTCATGCGAATTTTTTGTCGGTTTTGCCGGCATGACCGACAGTTTTCCACAACTCTGATACAGCATGTATGGGTTAAGGGAAACAAAAATCTTGATATTTATGGTCCCTGCCACCTTTGGGCCTAAGGAGCAAAGCCAAAAACCAATAACTTAAGTAAATCTTTAAAATCTTTAAAATCTTCCTCTTTACTCCTGCACATCAGGCAGACAAACTCTTGCTATTAATTTAATTAGGAAAGATGAAACTCATGTGGAATCATCCTTAGGTAGTGTAGAGTCCTCTACCAAAATTTTGAAAATCATGATCACAGGAACAGGAGTTCTAGTATTAGAGTTGGGCTATATAGATTATATTACCCTGGTAATATATTGAAAATGAAATAAAAATGGAGGGGCCATGCATGTGTTTTAAAACATCCCTTGCTCTATTTAGCTCACCTGAGCCAAAGGCTCAAGTTAGTTTTTCTGATCAAAATTTGTCCTTTGTTGTAGTCGTTGATATCGTTGTAAATTTTTCACATTTGCATCTTCTCTTCAAGAACCACTGCCCCAATTTCAACCAAACTTGCTACAAAGTATCCTTGGGTAAAGGCGATTCCAGTTTTTCAAATGAAGGGCCACACCCTTTTCCAAGGGAAAATTTTGATGAATTAGAAAAAAAAAATGGCATTTTTAAAAAATCTTCTCAAAACCCACTGGATCAGGAAAGATGAAACTCATATGGAATCATCCTCAGGTAGTGTAGATTCATGTTAGTTCAAAGCATGACAAGGTTTGACAGCTTTTGGAATACTATACCAGTCATGCTACCCTGGCAAATTTTTACTAGCCCTGAAAAATCTTGATTAAAAATATTTAAAGCATGAAATGGTGATCATTTATGAATAATTTTTAGATAACCTAAGTGAGCTATTCTAATCACATTTTCGACTTCTTCTTAAGAACCACTCAGCCAATTTTCACCAAAATTGGTAGAATGCATCCTTGGGTGAAGGGGAATTTAAATTCTGAAAATAAAGGGCCAAAGTCCCCTCACAAGGGGAGATAATCAAGAAAAGACAAAAATAGGGTGGGGTCATTAAAAAAATCTTCTTCTCAAGAACCACTAGGACAGAAAAGCTAAAACTTACAGGGACCAACGGCAACCTAGACCAAAAATTTAGGGAGACTTCACTTCTCCCTCAGAGAAATTTAGGGAGAAGTTTTGAAATTTAGGGAGACTTCTTGGCGCGCGTCACGCACATTAAATCATTATTAAACTTTTTAATTTAAAATACAATTTTTTCATTGTTTATAACTTATTAATAAATACATTTCAATATTTTTTTCTGTATTAACAATACTAAAAATAATTAAAGAGAAAAAAAAAATTTAAAAATTTGTTTTTATATTTTTCCATTTACAAAGTATAAAATTATCTCAACCCCAAAATTAAAAAAATATCATTGTATAAATTTCTTATTGATAAACTTGTTTATCAATTTTTTTTTCATTTCTTGCATAGTATAAACAATTAGTTTTAATATTCTCTCTTGTTATTTTAGATTTTCAGGCTCTTTGCATAGTCATAATATTTTGTAATTTTCACTTTGAAATTCATTTTTAATCTAATTCTTTCTCTAAAAAAAGTTTTTATGCACTACTGCATGTAGTACTTACTGCATGCCAATATTGAACTACTTGACTGTGTGTATTATAGACGTGTAATTTCTTAGACAGTTAATAACTCCACAATATAACAGTAAAAATATGTCTGCATTCACAGCATGAATGAATTATTTGACAATAAAAAGATCTAAAATCATCTCAAACATATTTGGCATGACATCGATAGCTGTCCAGCTGTTTTGCGTCTTGTTGTGTACAACTTGTAATAATGGACTTTTACGTACACGGAAGCGTAAAATTTAGAGGAGTTCCGACAGAGTATTCGATGATTTGGTCATTAGTAGCGAAACAGGTGCAAGTGTCCTGCTGTTTCGCTTATTTCAGCAGTAGTAAAACCAGATTTACACAATACAGACGATTCTACCACGTTTCTAAATAGATTTTTTTATGATTCTCAATAAAGGAAATGCAAATGTTAAGGCGACTTAAACTTCGCTTTCATGATAATTTACGGCGAAGTTTGGAGCTCAAAAGCGACTATTTAGCCTCAGTCGCCCCCTAGGTTGGTCCTTGACTTATGTGGAAGCATCCTAAGGTAGTGTAAATTATAAATTTTTCAAATCATGACCCCCTGGGGTAGGGCAAGGCTACAGTGGGGAATCAGAGTTTTACAACGAAATATATAGGAAAAATCTTTGAAAATCTTCTCAAGAACCACTTGGCCAGAACAGCTGACACTTGTGTGAAAGCATTCTTGGGTAGTGTAGATTCTAAATTCTTCAAAATATGACTTTTGGGAGTAGGGCAGGGCCACAATGATGAATCAAAGTTTTACATAGAAATATATGGGAAAATTCTTTGAAAATCTTCTTCTCAAGAACCACTGGGCAAGAAAACCTGAAACTTATGTCAAAGTCAAAGCATCCTGGTGTACATTCTAAATTGTTCAAATCATGACCCCCAGGGATAGGGTGGTGCAACAATGGTGAATCCAATTTTTACATAGAAATATATAGGAAAAATCTTTGAACATCTTCTTCTCAAAAACCACTTGGCAAGAAAAGCTGAAACTTATGTGCAAGCATAGTGTAGATTCTAAATTGTACAAATCAGGACCCCCGGGGGTAGGGCGGGGTCACAATGGGGAATCAAAGTTTTACATAGAAATATATAGGATTGGAAAAATCTTCGAAAATCTTCTTCTCAAGAACCACTGGGCCAGAAAAGCTGAAATTTATGTGCACATTGAAGCATCCTGGGATATTGTAGATTTCAAAATGTCTAAATCATGATCAGTGGGGTAGGGTCAGGTTGCAATATGTATTAAAAGGGGAAAATCTAGTAAAGAACAGAATGGTCAAAGCTCAGGTGAGCCAGGTGGCCCATGGACCCTTTGTTTTTAGCTCACCTGAGACGAAAGCTCAAGTGAGCTATTCTGATCAAAATTTGTAAGTCGTCTGTCTTGGTCGTCATTGTAAACTTTTCACATTTTCAACTTCTCAAGAACCGCTGGGCTAATTTCAACCAAACTTGCTACAAAGTATCCTTGGGTTAAGGGGATTCAAATTTCTTCAAATAAAGGGTCACACCCTTTTCCAAGAGGAGATTTTTATGAATTACAGAAAAATTAATGGCATTTTTAAAAAATCTTCTCAAGAACCACTGGGCCAGGAAAGATGACACTCTCGTGGAATCATCCTCAGGTAATGTAGATTCAAGTTTGTTCAAATCATGACCCCTGGGAGTAGGGTGGGGCCAAAATTAACCAATGTAATCCATATTTCAATACAGAATTTTTTCCACACACATTAAAACTAGGTCATATAGATGCAGCTTGTCATGTTTTGCCCAAAACTTAACTTAATCAAACTGAATACAATATAAATATGATACCATTAAAATTCTTCAGAGAGCAGTGCTAGACAAATAGTACCTGCAGAACTGTAGCTCTCTGAAAAAATAAAAAATATATATTTGATAGTACAGAGAGCTACAGTGCCACCCATCGAAAAAACTGTATATTTATTGCACACAAAAAAGTGCACTGTTTCTGGATTAATTATTTCAAATTTGTACCTTAATTAGGATGAGCAAGAGTGCCTTTTCAAAAATTGTGAAAATTATAGTCCCAGGGTCAGGGGTTCAGGTGTTAGGGCGGGGCTCTATTGATCATATAATGAAAATGAATTAATTCTTTGAGAATCTTCTTCTCTGCTTCTGGGTATTACATAAACTAAGTCGATAGTAATGATTACCAAGAGTGCCTCGGCCGTTCTGCTAAAAACTGATTTTGATGAAATTGTATTTTATGAAACTTAGTTAACAATAAAAAAAATTATTGAATCTTCTTATTTAAAAAATCTTTTCAGTCGGTGCGATTTAATTGGGTCGGTAAACTCAGGTGACCTATTGCTAACTGTTTTCCTCCGTCGTTGAACGTCGTCCGTCGTGCATTAACATTTGAACATTTTCAGCTTCTTCTCTGCAACCACTGAACCAATTTCAACCAAATTTGACACAAAGTATCTATGGGTAAAGGGGAACAAAAATTGTGAATTTTATGATCCCTGCCCCCCTGGGGCCTGAGGGGTGGCGCCAAAACCACGAAAATTAATGCAATCTTTAAAAATCTTCTTCTTTACTCCTGGACATCAAGCAGTAAAACTGTTCGCATGATTGTAATCAGCAATGACTCCTCTAGACTACTAAAACTGTGAAATTCAAAAAGACCCAAATTCATGGCCCTGGGGTAAGGCTAGGGGTTCTAGTGCTAGGGCAGGGCTAAATAAGTACGTAGTGAAAATGCATTATTTCTTTGAAAATCTTGTTCTCTGCTCCTGGGTATCAAATAAAGCAACTGAGTACATAGTTATGATGAGCAAGAGTGCTTCTACCAAAATTGTGAATTTTTTTTATGGCCCCAGGGTCGGGGGTTCTGGCGTTAAGGCGGGGCTCTATTGATTATATAGTGAAAATACATAAATTCTTTGAAAATCTTCTTCTCTGCTCCTGGGTATTAAATAGCTCCTGGGTATTAAATAAACTAACTAAGTACATAGTTATGATGAGCAAGAGTGCCTCTACCAAAATTGTGAATTTTATAGCCCCAGGGTCAGGGGTTCTTGTTTTAGGGTAGGGCTCTGAGGACTATATAATGAAATGCATGAATTCTTTGAACATCTTATCCTTTGCTCCTGGTTAATATACTAATGATCTAATTACATATTTAAGGCCAGGATTTATTTTATTTTCAGTTTAACAAACCCTCCGCTCAAAGTTTCGAATTTAAAAAAAAAAATTTCTTCTCCATGTCAAATTTGAGTCGGGATCGAGATTTCAAATTGACAAACTTGCACTTCCGGTTTTAAGATGAAACGGTGGGTGAATAATTAAAGCTAGATCTTACTGAAAAGATACCATGGTTTAGTGTAAAATTCGATACGAGTGCCATTCAAAACGTTTCACCTGTTCAAAGGACAAATTAAATACTGAAGACTTTGCTGCACAATGACATGCTGGTGAGATAATTATGTATTTGTTTCAATAGTATCTGTATTAGTGATGGGGAATCGGAAAAAAATCAGAATCGATTATCGGTAATAATCGGATGGGCATAATCGATTAAAAATCGATTATAATCGAAATTTTGAACTATAATGAAATCAATATAAAAAAGTTAAAACTAATTCAGATTTCTGTCAGACTTTTACAAAAAATTCATTTACAAACATAAAATATTCAAAAATGTTAATTGAAATTTCTTTTTTTTAAGTGGAAAATAATATTTTGTTTACTCTAAACAATGCAGGACTATTAAAAACAGAATGGGAATTTATATTTTTTTATTAAGTCCATGCAATGGGTATTTTACTGATATTAGTCCCACCTTTCATTTAATACATGTACCTATTTCTTTTATTTTGTTTTGATTAGTTAAAATTGCAAGTTTTAAAAGTAGTTATCCAGAAGAAAGACTTGTATTTCTGATTATAATTACGTTTAAAGATTGACTAAACTAATTATGATTTCCTTTGTATATAGTAAAACCTTGCAATATCACCGTTTCCTGGTTTTAGTCTCACCCCATATTTAATCATGGCGGTAAAAATATCAACAAGACACGGAATCCTTTCATGTTTTCAACATTCATCACTACTTTTATGCTCTTTGCACTTGGATTTGGTAATAAAATTAAAGTATGACAATTTCATTTTTTGTTAGCGATGTCGGCGACATTTATTTTATAATCGATTAGTAGCATCGAAGAGCTTCTAACGACCGACAATCGATTGTCGGCGACAATCGTTCCATCACTAATCTGTATGTAAATTATTTTCCTCCCCCAGGTTTTAAACTGCCCGTGGTAGCTATTGCATGTTGCCAGCGACATTGTTACAGTTTAGGTCTATGTTATAGCTTACAGTCTAAGCATCATTCTTCAGAAAAGGGTTGCTTATGCATCAGATGTAATGAATAAAACTATGGGAGAAGTTAAGTCCATTTTAGGAAGAAATAAACAATAACCTGAAAAAAATAAGAAAAATTCAACTATTAAAAGGTGGTAAGAATATACAAATATATACAGGCATGTAGTATCATTTGTATCAGCTAGAAAAATTATTTTACACTTAATTGAAAAAATGTTCACCCTACTTCCCAATACTCCCTGTCTGTTCTATGATAGGAATTATAATTTTAGGCATCAAGTAAAGTTTAGAACAATGTCTACACATTCACCTAACACATATTTAACAAATGAAGATATATTGAAAGACTTTTAAAGAATTGATTTTTTAAAATATATTTTGAACAACATCACAAAATTTATATAACTGGCCCAAACTGGCAGATGATGAAATAAGCAATTTAATGTTCTACTTTCCTATTTGTAAACATTATGTGTCCAGGTGGTAAGGAGCCTATTAGAATAGCATAAAAAAAGAATGTACAAATGTTAATAATTGATTATCAAAAAAAAAAAATTTATTTCCTTCTCCTTCTGGACTTTTTTTTTTCTCATGTTCATAACTAAATCTAAACATAAAAAAAAAATGCTGGCCTTATAATGAAGAAAGGGGTCTCTTTCAAAATAGATATTTTTAGGGCTGCTGGGTTGGGGGTACCAAGGGGTTACTTTGACTAAAAATAGATTAATGCTTTGAAATCTTCCCTTTGATAAGCAATGGTGCCTCCTTCAAAATTTTTGAATTTCATGGCTTTTGGATTAAAACACGAACCAAATACAATCACTGGAAAGTTGTAACATGATACTCATGTGACCTATAAGGCCCGTGGGCCTCTAATTGTTTATTTTGGTCCTAAGTGTATGATTATGATATTCATAACCAAGCTTCAATGATGCCCCTTTCAAAATTTTGAATTTTATGGCATCTTGTTTAAAACACAAATCTAATTCAATTGTTGGAAAGCTGTTACAAGATACTTACGTGACATATAAGGCCCATGGAATAGGCCTTTCAACTGCCGCTAGGGATCGGTGTTATGAACGATAACTCACTGCTGAAACTTGTTTACAGCAGGCTCGGGGTATCTAACTGTTTACACACAAGGCAGTTTTTAGCATTTCCTAAGTGTTTCTTTTCTCTGACAGAAGAATCCAGTGGTTTTAAAATTTAGCACCAATGTTAAATTTATTAACTGTATAGTTGCAGACACCGGTTTAGTGCATATAATTAAAATTTTTAATTGAAATAAAAAGTGAAATCTACCCTCCTTCTTAGTTCTAACCTATTTAAATTTTTATACTCTGTCATTCCCCTTCGTGCTTAGTAACACAAATAAGATGATCAATTGTTGCATTTACTTGTAAAAATGTATAGATTTACACAGGAAGCAAAAAAGCGGGAACACAAAAAACATGACATTAAATTTTCTTCTTCATAATAATTGTCAAAGAGTCATTGAATATAGTCTGATCCCCATTCATTTCAGGTAGAGTGAAGGCATTTTCTTTCTCTAAGTCAAAACTTTTTGTGTACAAAACAATGTAAGGAACCCTTTTGTGTATATAACAATTCCAATGCTGAAGCAGCCTATATGTCATTCTTATAAATGATAACTCATAAATCAGCACTAAGTTGGTCATGTTTCACACCTGAATTACCTGTCCTTAAACACAAAATCGGAAAAGTCACTTATAAATTTTTAAACTTTTTAATGAGGTAATTAAAAGTTATTATCTTTTTTGATAATTTTATGTACATATAAATCTATCTATACAATGTTTTTTACCATATGTGCAACTTGAAAAATAAGTTTAAAGGCCTACATGGAACTCTTGTACTAGAATATGTTTCCATTACAGGATAACAATGGAGCAATGCAAAAAATTTTTATTCTTGAAAACACAGACGTCAGAACTAAATCGACTGGGGAAATATATGGAGTGACAGGAGTACTAGCGAAGTCGACAAACTATAGTCAAATTCATGATGTTTTTCTACCAGAAAAACTAATTCAGAAATTTAAGGAATCTCTTCAGAAATCCATCATCGTCAGAAAATATAGTCAAAAAGAAGATGGTTTGATCTCCCTCACAGATTCCTCTACAGTACGATAATTATTCAAACAAAATATAATAGAATATTTATATTATTTATTATACCTGTTGAAGAGTTTAAACTTCAAACTGCTCATTTCCTATTCCATTGCTTAGCTATAAATACAAACCAGTTAAGTTTCAGTCTCGACAGAGACCTCTGGTTATAAACATGTTCCAATTATCAATATCTTTCATTTTTTTTGTCATTTCCTCATAACAACAGATAATGGACACAACAGATGACATAAGTCAGGAGGACATTACTAAGTTTCTAAAGCCTGACATTGTCGATATTGCGATAATCAAGACTAAGAAGAGGAATGAGAGGGTATCCCTCCAAGGAATTGTGGAAAAGGTAAAGCAAAATAATTTTGCATAAAATAACTTTTAAATTATTTTAAAATTAAGTTGAATTATAATGAAATGTTTAGTTCACCTGTCAGAGCCAAAGGCTTAAAAATGCTTATCTGATCAAAATTAGTCCCCTATGACTTATCTAAACAGCACAACACTTCCGGCTTGGCAACTGCTATATAATACAAGAGATCTCATTGGCAACTGGTACATTTTGCACTAGTGTAGAGAGGATCCTTAGCAAAATAATTTTGCATAAAATAACTTTTAAATCATCTTAAAATTTACCCAAACATTGTCATCTTACAAATTATTTGTAAACTTCAAACAATATAGATTTTCAAATTTGCGCCTAAATAATAATATGGGTTTCTTTTATGTCTTATACAATTGTATGGAAAACTACTGAGAGTACAGTAGCCAATGAGATCTTGTGTATTATATCCCATTTGCCAAACCGGAAGTGCTGAGTTTCGATATGTACTTTTTCTTTTGATTGACAAAGCGTGTAATTTTATGGCCAGTATTACATGTGGGGTTTATGTTGCCAGTTGCCGATAATAACTAAAAAAGGGGTTTGAATTGGTGATCACAGTTTTGGTCTCAAGAAAGATGGATTCTTTGTGTTATTATATAATAGAAAACTAAGCTTTCTGTACGAAACCAGCACCTGTTAGAAATATATAGGAAAATTCTTTAAAAATTTTCTTCTCGAGATTAGCAAAGCCATAATTCATCATATTTAAATGGAAGTATACTTAGGTGGTGTAGATTCAAATTTGTTCAAATCATGATTCCTGGGGGAAGGGAGGAGGACAAAATGACCAACCAAACTTTTACTCAGAAATACACAGGAAAATTCTTAAAACATCTTCTTCACCAGAATGACAAAGCCATAATTCATAATAATTATATGGAAGCATGCTCAGGTAGTGTAGATTCAAGTTTGTTCAAATCATGATCCTCGTGGGTGATGGGGGGGGGGGGCCAAAATGGCCGACCAAAGTTTTACAAAGAAATATATAGGAA
>PRKT01001859.1:16954-31032 GCA_003671525.1 Saccostrea glomerata | reverse complement strand
GGGGGGGGGCAAAATGGCCGACCAAAGTTTTACAAAGAAATATATAGGAAAATTCTTTAAAAATCATTTTCTAAAGAATAGCAAACCCATTATTGGTCATGGGACTACCTTTGGATTTAAACTTTACAGTAATAAACCAATTTCTACTTTATCGTAGACTTACTGCACAATGTGAAGATAAGTTTTAATTACAAATTTCTTTCTCCTTTCTACAGTCGACGAGAATCATTGAGACACCACAGTCATCTCGAAAGATTTACACAATAGCTGATACTTCGGGTAACATTGATGTCAAATTTTGGGGGGACAAGACGTCCCTTGGTCCCTTTCAGGATGGCACCAATATTAAGATAACAGCATTAAAAGTTGATCAATACGGAGGACGATGTTCTCTGAATTCCACACCCTCCACAGCTGTTCAGGTATTTAATTTATAAATTATTAACAATAAGTGGCAGATACATTAATTAATTTTCTTCATTAATCATTCTGTATTCATTTATCATAAGCCTAAAATAAAAATTAGTTTGTTTGCAGTTGCGTACAGACCCACTGAAAATGGACCCGAACCAAACTTTTATTTTAGCCTTTTTAGATAGCATCAAGATAGCTACGAAATTACCCGTTCACAGAGTATCAACTATTGACATTATAAACACCTTAGATAATTCAATTCAGGAGATCACTCTCAATGACTTTTGATAACTGAAAAAAAACCTATGTATTAAATTTTTTTTTTTAATCCTGAAATCCTGCCTTGCCAATGACCTTAAATGCCATGGAAATACAACATTTAAATTCAACACATCGATGCTCACGTGTCTCTTGCATTACTAATTTGATAAAATCCTTTATTAATTCTTACTGACATTTTCAGCAGGCTTGTTACTCTGAAAATGACTCTACAGGAGACAATTTGTTGCATTTTATTTCCTTCTTCTAAATATAATTTCATTATGATAATTTTTTATTATATTAATGACACAGCAACAAGAACATACTTCCTGCAGTCAACAAGTATGCTCCTGTCCTACAATTTCATAACATAAATTGAGTATGCTCTCAGTTATTCCTAATTTGTGATTCTAATTTTCTTCATAAAAATGTGAGGTCAGGAATTGGTCTAAAAAAAAGAGTAGGTTAGTAGCTGTAAACACATATATTTTCAACTCGTGTTCAATTGTATTTCTCATATCTGTTTCAAAAAACTTTTCACAGATCAATGAAGACTACGATAGTTTACAAGGGGAAGTACAAGCAGCGTGTTTTGATGAGTATGTTATTTTATACATATATATAATATTTCATTTCTTTTACTTAAATGTGTCAATATTTCATTTATTTTACTAATGTGTCAATTCAGTTTCAGATGGTACATGTATAAATTTCACATATATTGCAGAAAATTCTTACAATATATGCCATTCCTAGTAAGAAATATTTCTAAATCAACAGTTTAAAAAGTAGTACATTTCTGTTATGGATTTAGATTGATTGATTGTATGTTGTTTAACGTCCCTCTCGAGAATTTTTCACTCATATCGAGACACCACCACTTGCTGGTGGAGGGCTACAAATTTTGTCCTATGCTCTGCTCTTAAGGCCTTTGAGCAGTGAGGGATCTTTTTCGTGCCAGCACCTACAGCGACACGGTTTATATGGTCTCATCCGAAGGACCAGTCTCAATGTCCCACAGTGGGATTCGAACCCACGACGTAAGGATAAGGGAATGGGGCCCATATTCGGCCCTACACAGGGCAGTGGAAAATCCCTGCGGTGGCCCAGTGTAATGTAGAATAAAACATGTACCATATGGAACCATCCTAGTGAAATGTTAATTCAAAGTTTGTTCAAATCATGACCCCAGGGGTAGAATTTGGGCCACAATGAGATCACATTTTAACAAATGAATACAACACAAGTACCATGAACCATCCTGGTCTAGTTATTATTATTATTCTTTTTTTTTAGACAAAATTTTGTGCAGGCGATTTCTCGTAAGCTATTCAGTAGATTTCAATGAAAATTTCAGGAATAAAAGGTCACTATATGAATTTTATATAAAATTCCGTTTGTTGGAAAATTCGCTACCAGTGCCAAGTTATGGGCAATTTCCTGATTTTAAAATGCAATTTTGTCTTCGAATGTTCTCGAAAATGGCTCAAGATATTAACTGGAGACTTGTTAGAGATGATAGACCATGAGTTATAGATGTGCAATTTTGCCTTCGTTTGTGTCGTCAGTACTTCCTGTCGCTATAGGAAGTGAATTCAAAATGTGCACTTTTTCAACTTTTTTTGTTTTTCAATATTTTTCTTTGGTATAATTATTGTGAATGGAGACCCTACTGGAAAGACCAAATATATAATTTATTTAAGAATTGATCAATCCACACACTAGATATTCGCATTTAAAAATCTGAAGCGTGTCCAAGATGGCGGAGCGTCTCCGTAAACTCCGCCATTAAGCAAATCGGGTTCTAGAAGGTCAGCTGAGCGTTTAGATGAACGAAACTTCTACCAAAAAGATTTATGAAATGTAAAGGATTCTTTGGATTGCTACATCGTAATTACGTTACATTGAGTATAGTTTTAATATATGAGGTTTCCTCAAACATCTATTGAAATTGCTTTTGTCTGCATCTCAAAGTAGAATACAACATGACTACAAGTGGAAATACGATGACAACAATCTTTTGTTTTGCACCAACTTATCCTAAACCATGGTTATAAGTAATAGCTTTTCAAGAAACTTGCCTGACTTAATATTCACTGTTTCTGAAATATTACTTGACTTCTGTTTATTTTTCCACGCAGGCTTGTGACATATTAAATGAATAGAAAAGACAAAAATAAGAAAAACATTTTTTTTAAAGATTGTTTATTAAAGGTTATTTGAATATTCATGTAATAAATGTAAGTTTTTTAACATAAATAGTATCAGATTCCTTAACCGTCAGAGGGCGAGTGATTTTTTTTTCAGTGAAACATTCCAGTCCTTTCATGAACGTGTAACTCATCTCCACTTTGGGGCAAAACAGGATACATAATTCTTGGAAAATCTTACAGAATTAACAGCTTTGGTGTTACTTGGCCGTATACGATATTATATTTGTATAATGTGATAAATATATTTTCTAATGCTCAAATTCCGGTTATAAGAACATACATTTCTAATTTTCATTGAAGCTATTGAAACGGTTTAGAGTTATTGCCCTTTTGCTACATTGCTTTAATCAATAAATAATTGTAAATAATGTAATTAACAGGTATTTGATTGAATGATTTTACAAGAAAGGATGTTTTATAAATAAAAATACAACAAAAACATAACTTTGGTTAAGATGAGCAAAGTATGCTCGGAAATTTACGGAAACGTATTCCGGCACTTATAATCATTGACATAAAGATCATATTTGTAGGCAGATGGTCAGTGTTGTGGGTGTTGTACGTTTGAAACCAAGTTGTTGGTAGAAGTTTGGTCAAGTGACAATTGAAAGTCAAACGGTTAATTATTACAACTGTGAAAGTAATTATTGTAGCAGATATAGTTAACATTGAACGTGTCGAGCCAGTTGACAGGTTCATACGAATTGGTATATAGATAATCAAGGGGTTATAGTATTACCAAGTGGCATTTGTTTAGCCAAGTGGCAATTGGCGTTTGTATAGCTAAGTTGCAATCGGCATTGGTATAGCCAAGTGGCAAGTGGCGTTCGTATAGCCAAGTGGCAGGGGTTTCTGTACATATTGTTAATCATACACTAGGCAAGTGTCCTTTATATTTGTATATATTGCTTCAACTTGATACTAGGCAAGTGTCGTCCGTATTTGTATATATTGCATTTTGTCTGTATATTTTGCACTCTTACTTGTCTTTATAAGACTTGGGCATTCCAAGTACGATCTCAAGTAGATCGCTCGGGTCCCGCACGTTACACTATCAAATCCATCATATAGATCAAACATTTCAAAGGAATAGGGTTTAGAACTACTTGTGACGTTTGGCAAGAAATAATGTATCGTGATCCGACTTAAGTAGTAGACAAATGGCGACAATAGTGCAGAAATATATAAAATTGGCATGTCTGTATATGGAGCTGCGTGGAATAAAAAGTTGAATGCATTTCGAAAAAAGGAAAGAAAACAGTATCATCTGTTTAAAAATAACTGTTAAAACTCAAGTATAACAAAGTCCGATGTGATCATCTTGAGCAAAGTTTGGCAAGCTAGCTCTCATTTTAAAATAAATGTAAAGTATGTTAGAATCAAAAAAAAGCAATCTCGCGATATTTGAATCTTAAATTTGAAGCGGGTTCCCAAAGGTGTATTGGGTACCGCAATGGATTTTCACGCTGACGACCCGGGTTCGAACCCCGTGTTTCCTATTTTTAAAATCACTTTTTCAGTTTGATTTTACGTTTTTTTTTCTGAATCGAACGGAAGACCTCTCGTTGCTCGCAACGAGTTTCTTTTCTAATTATTATTATTCTTTTTTTTGACAAAATTTTGTGCAGGCGATTTCTCGAAAACTATTCAGCAGTTTTTCATGAAACTTTCACAAAATATGTCTCATTATATGAAGTTGTTACATCCGTAGAGAAATTTGGAAAATTCGCTTCTGGTGCCAAGTTATTGACAATTTCCTGATTTTAAAATACAATTTTGTCGCCCCTTTTTCTCAAAAATGGCTAAAGATATGATCTGGAGACTTATTGGAGACGATAGTTTGTCGTTTTGTGGTTTGCAGAATCACCTTCTCGTGCGTCGTCAATACTTCCGGTCGTTACGAGATGCAAATTAAAAAAAATCGTATTTTCCAACTTTTTTGTTTTTCAGTATTTTTCATTTATTTTTGGTATGTTAATAGAAACCCTCCTCGTAATGCTTACTATACAATTTGTTTGAATGTTGATGAATTTAAACTCTAGATATAAGCATTCAAAAATCTGAAGCGGGTCCAAAATGGCGGCTGTCTCTGTCAACGCCGACATTTCGCAATAGGTGTTTACGGAGGCAGCCGAGCGTTTGCTTGAACGAAAGTAACATAAGATTAAATGAAAGACAAAGGAATACATGGATTGTCACGTCGTATTTACGTTGCAGTTTTGTGTCAAACTAACGTCTTCTATAATTAGTTTTTGCTGGTTTTCAAAGTAGAAAAAGAAAAGACTAAATGTGCAAATGAAATTCGATACCTCATATCTCTTGTGCATCGCCGAAAAACAGATCTTTAATCAAACTTATAAGTAATACTTTCTCAAAAAAGAATATCAATTAATTTTGTCAGTATAAATATTAACCACTGTTTTTCCTATGCACACTTGTGTCATATTAAACTAATAAATTAGACAAAAATAAGAAAACGATTTTTTTAAAGATCGCTTCATGGAGTTTATTTTAGCATTCTTGTCATAAAGACCTGATTCAAGTTATTGAGCATAAATGATATCGGATCCCTGACAGTCATAGGGCGAGCCATGTTTTCCGGCGAAACTTTTCAACCTTTTTCGGGATAGTTCACTTTGAGGATAAACAGGAAATTGAAAAAAAAAATCATATTCGTTTCACCGCTTTAGTGTTACATGCATATATACAATATGGAAATTGTAAAATGTGTTAAACATACTTTCTAAACTTCGAATCTTAGGCCATAAGAACGTTCTTTTTATTAATTTCATTGAAGCTATCACAACTATTTAATAGAACATTCCAAAGAAAAGGGGCGAAGATTAACTCGTGGCGTTTGGCGCTAAAATTTGAATAGTGACCCACCTTTCATAATTTTAAGAGAGAAGCACTGTTTCCTTGATATATACAAGTAGATTTAGAGTAGAGGTCCCGATAGCGTAATATTTAGTGCGTTGGAATTTCATGTGGCGACTTTGGTTCAATCCCCCTTGTGTGCAAATCTTTTTTTTACTTTTCAGCTCGATTTTACGTTTTTTTTCCTGAATCGGACGGAAGACCTCTCGTTGCTCGCAACGAGTTTCATCTAGTTTCTTATTAAGGTCTTCCGTTTCAGACGGAAGACCTTATAGTGATTCTACTGTTTCTTTTTATTATTATTATTATTATTATTTTTTTTTCCCCTTTTGTAATTTCTTTTTTTGACGATATCTCAGAGATGACTGGACAGATTTTTATGAAATTTTCAGGGATGATAGAGAGTAAAAATATCTTTCAAATGTAGTTTACAGTTTTTCAAAATTCACTTCCGGTCGTCAAATATGTCCGATTTCCGTTTTTCAAAAAGTGATCATGTCCGGACGATATCTCAGAAACGATAACAGATTAAGACATAAAACTTTCATGAATAATAGATCATGATAAGTAGATTTGTGCAATCCGTTTAAATCCGTCCTCCGTCACTTCCGGTCGTCACAGGAAGTGATCTAAGAAATCGAAAATTTCAACTTTTTGTTTTATGAAACTTTTTTGCATCACATTATAGTATCTTTTTTGTACTTTCGAAATATATCAGTCCCACCGGAAACAAAAACGACAACTTCCGGTTATAAGAGAAAAACTGCATATTTTCAGTATTTTTCTTTCCCATAAATATTTTTTATAGATAAAGTATTTGTAATGATTTTTGGATATGTTATTCAGACTGCAAATGTCTACAGTAACGTCAAATATCTTTGTAAAATTCACTTCCGGTCGCGTGATTTCCTGTCCTCAAAATGAGAACTTATCATAGCTAGATCATGTAAACGGAAAAAGATTAAGACACCAAACTTATACAATTGGTAGAACTTGATGAGTAGGCGAATTCAGTTTGGATAAGATTGTCCGCCGTCACTTCCGGTCGTCACAGGAAGTGTTCCAAAAAATCAAAATTTTCAAATTTTCTTTTATTAAACTTTTTTGGCATGACCTTATACTATCTTATTTGTATTTTTAAAATATGTCAGTCCCACCGGAAACAAAAACGTCAACTTCCGGTTTTAAGAGAAAAACTGCATTATTTTAGTATTTTTCTTTCTCCTAAATATTTCTTATACATGAAATATTTGTTACGATTTTTGGATATGTAATTCAGACTGCAAATATCTACAGGAAGGTCAAATATCTTTGTTAAATTCACTTCCGGTCGCGTGATTTCCTGTCCTCAAAATGAGAACTTATCATAGCTAGATCTCGTAAACGGATAAAGATTAAGACACCAAACTTATACAATTGGTAGATCTTGATGAGTAGGCAAATTCAGTTTGGATAAGATTGTCCGCCGTCACTTCCGGTTGTCACGGGAAGTGATCAAAGAAATCGAAAAATTCAACTTTTCTTTATAGAAACTTTTTGCATAAATACTTGTTATAGTTAAAGTATTTGTAATGATTTTTGGATATGTTATTCAGACTGCAAATGTCTACAGTAATGTCTAATATCTCAGTAAATTTCAATTCCTGTCGCGAGACTTCCTGTCCTTAAAATAAGAAGTTATCATTACTAGATCTCGTTTACGGTAAGAGATTAAGACACTAAACTACTAGGGGTGGTAGACCTTGATGAGTAGACAAATCCTTTGAGTTTAAGATCATCCACCGTCACTTCCAGTTGTCACAGGAAGTGATCAAAGAAATCAAAATTTTAAACTTTTCTTTATGGAATCTTTCTTAGAATTACCTTAATAGCTTTTTACTAGTAGTTTCGAAATATGTCAGTCCCATTGGAAACAAAAACGACGACTTCTTGTTATGAGAGTAAAATTGCATAAATTGAGTTTCTTACTCTCCCATAAATATCTTTTATAAAAAGAGTATTTGAAATGATTTTGGGACATACCTTCTTACAGATAAATAGAGGAGAACGGAAGACCTTCTTTGTTGCTGAAGCAACAAGAGTTTCTAGTTATTATTATTATTATTCTTTTTTTGACAAAATTTTGTGGACGGGATTTCTCGAAAACTATTCAGCGGTTTTCAACGAAACTTTCACAAAAAATGCGTCTTTATATGAAGTTGTGCAGTCTGTAATTTTTTTTGGAAAATACGCTTACGGTGCCAAGTTATGGACGATTTCCTGATTTTAAAATGCGATTTTGTCGCGCACTTTTATCGAAAATGGTAGAGAATATGAACTGGAGACTTATTGGAGATAATAGATCATGACTTTTAGGTTTGCAGAATCACCTTTTCCTGCGTCGTCAGTACTTCCAGTCGTTACGAAATGCAAATTTAAAAAAATCGTATTTTCTAACTTTTTTGTTTTTCAGTATTTTTCATTTATTTTTGGTATTTTAATAGAAATCATCCTTATTATGCTTACTATTTAATTTGTTTGAATGTTGATAAATCTAAACTCTAGATATTAGCATTCAAAAACCTGAAGCGGGTTCAATATGGCGGCTGTCTCAGTCAACGCCGCCATTTCGCAATAGTGGTTTATGGAGTCAGCCGAGCGTTTGCTTGAACAAAAGTAACATAAGTGTAAATGAAATGTAAAGGAATACTTGGATTGTCACGTCGTTGTTACGTTGCAGTTCTGTGTCAAACTAACGTCTTCTATAATTGGTTTAGGCTGGTTTTCAAATTAGAGAACGAAAAGACTAAATGTGCAAATGAAATTCGATACCTAATATCTTTTGTGCATTACAGAAAAACAGATCTTAAATCATACGTATAAGTAATACTTTCTCAAAAAAGAATATCAATTAATATTGTCAGTATATATCTCAACCACTCGGTTTTTCCTATGCACACTTGTGTCATATTAAACTAATAAATTATACAAAAATAAGAAAACAATTTTTTAAAATATCGGCTCATGGACTTTGAGCATTCTTGTTTCAAAGACCTGATTCAAGTTATTTAGCAAAAATGATATCTGATATCTGAGGGCGAGCCATGTTTTTCGGCGAAACGTTTCAACCTTTTTCGATTAATTAATTGGGATAATTC
Source organism: Saccostrea glomerata (assembly GCA_003671525.1). Lineage (NCBI taxonomy): Eukaryota > Metazoa > Mollusca > Bivalvia > Ostreida > Ostreidae > Saccostrea > Saccostrea glomerata. Next base: position 22,130 of record PRKT01001859.1, on the reverse strand, counting down.
ACTTTGGGGAGAAACAGGAAATAGAAAAAAAAGCATAGCTTAAGTGTAACATGCATATACATGTATACGATTGGAATTTGTACAATGTGTTAAATATACTTTCTAAACCTCGAATCTTAGGCTATAAGAACGGTGTTTTCTTAATTTCATTGAAGCTATAACACCTATTTAATAGACCATTCCAAAGAAAAGGGGCAAAGATTAACTCGTGGTGTTTGGCGCTAAATTTTGAATAGTGACCTGTCTTTCATAATTTTAAGAGAGAAGCACTGTTCCGATAGCGTCAGATTTAGTGCGTTGGAATTTCATGCTGGCGACTTGGGTTCAACCCCCCTTGTGTGCAATTTTTTTTTTACTTTTTCAGCTAGATTTTTAAATTTTCTTTCCGGAATTAGACGGAAGACCTCTCGTTGCTCGCAACGAGTTTCTCATCTAGTTATTAAGGTCTTCCGTTTCCAACGGAAGACCTTATTGTTTTCGTTCGGTTTCTTTTTCCCTATTATTATTAAGGTCTTCCGTCTCCAACGGAAGACCTTCTTGTTATTCTTCGGTTTCTTTTTCCCTATTATTATTATTCTTACCGATTTTGTGCACGCGATTTCTCGTAAACTACTGGACCAATTCTCATGAAACTTTTACATCTGATAGGTACTGATCTGAACCTTATTGGAAATTTTTTTTGTCGATGACGTCGCTTCCGGTCTTGAGATATGGACAATTTTCTGATTTTGAAATGCAATTTTGTCTTGATTACTTAGCAAAAACTGCTTAAGATATGAAGCTAAAATAAATTGGAAATGATAGTTCATGATTTATAGTGTTGCAGAATCGCCTTTTCGTGCGTCGTCAATACTTCCGGTCGAAACCGGAAGCGAGTTTAAAAAATGCAATTTTTCAACTTTTCTTTTTTAATAGTTTTGTTTTAGAATTGAATAAAGACCTCCTTTTCTGAATCCAAAGATGTAATTTGTTTGAAAATTGACCCAGCCAATCTGGAGAAATTTGCATTTGAAAACGCGAAGCGGCGATCCCGATGGCCGAATGGTTAGCGCGTTGGATTGTCACGCGGGCGACCCGGGTTCGATCCCGCTTGTGACTAAAAAATTTTATCACTTTTTCTGCTTGATTTTTCAATTTTTATTAATTTTAGACCATTTGCAACAACATATTGTGAACTTTTAAGTATATCTTACGTAATAAGGGGCCACAAGGGGCCAGAATGTCAAATCTTTGACGCTTTATATCTCGAAAAGGGGGAATATTTTGATAAGCAATATTGAACAATAGTTGGTCAGAATAATATTCTAAACAATATGCATACTTTGATTTTTTGTAAAACGGCCCCTTTAAAGATTTGTAGGGGGGTGGTCCCTAAATATTTATATGTAGCATATCTCCACAACAAATAGAAATCTCTGAATAAGTGTTGAACAAAAAAGCTTTAAAATTAGAAGACCTTTCATTTGATATCAAGAAGAAGGGGCTGACCCTTCAAATTAGGGGCTCAGAGGGGCAAACAGTCTTTTATCTGTAACTCTCTAATGATTTATTTTGTTATACATTACTGTAGCAAAAGTATTTATCTTAACGATTGGCAACAATATATGATACAATTTTGATCAAATATTACGTAATTAGGGGTCAAAAGGGGCCAGAATGTCAAATCTTTGACGCTTTATTTCGCGAAAAGGGGGAAAATTTTGATAAGGGATATTGTACAAAAGATTGTCAGAATAATGATCTAAACAATATGCATACTTTGAATTTTTGTAAAACGGCCCCTTTAAGGACTAGTAGGAGTGGCCCCTAAATATTTCAATTGAGCATATCTCAACAATGAAAAGAAATCTCTGAATAAGTGTTGAACAAAAAAGCTTTCAAATCATTAGACCTTTCAGTTGATGTCAAGAAAAAGGGGCTGACCTCTTCAATTAGGGGCTCAGAGGCGCCAAAAGTATTTTATCTATAACTCTCTAATGATCAATATTTTGTTATAAATTACTAAAGCAAAAGTATTCATCTTAACGATTTGCAACAATATATGATACAATTTTGATCAAATGTTACGTAATTAGGGGCCAAAAGGGGCCAGAATGTCAAATCTTTGACGCTTTATATCTCGAAAAGGGGGAATAGTTTGATAAAGAATATTGAACATAAGATGGTCAGAATAATGATCTAAACAATATGCATACTTTGAATTTTTGTAAAACGGCCCCTTTAAGGTAGGATTCTTCTCTGGTTTCTGACTAGATGAAACATTCAAAGTATATGTGCTTATATGTCTTATATATTGAGATGTAAGAAATTTAAAAGACTATATTTTTCTTTCCTCATCACAATTGTACAACTTAAAATAGAAATGGTAAACTGCGCTTGAAAACTAGCAGGGACTATATTTTTGGCGGAATGGTGGCGTATGAAAATATCTCCTTTTCTGCCTCTCTAAATTATAATAGAACAATAAATTAAGTTATAATTTTTACACAATCGAAGACTTGGAGAAATTTTCAAATGTAAGTTAAATTAATATTGAGGGACCAAACTTTCAAAATATATCAAATAAATATGATTTTTCAAACAAGCTAGAATTTTATAAGTTTTTAATTGCTTCCTATCAAAGTGCAGATTTGAGCCAAAAATCCATAAAAAGTATTTTTTTCTCTCTTACCAAATGATCAAAACTTTTTGTTTTTGTATCATTTTGTACATTTATGAGACTACTTTATTAAATTTGAAAATAAGAAAAAGTTAAATATAGGAAGCATATGAAAATAACTAATTTATCCTAAAAAATTAAGAAAAACAGAGAAAATTCGGAATAGCCAATATCCATTCAAGTTAAATTATTTATGTAAATTTGGTAATATCATGCTATAGACTCGATATAGTAATATGTTTTTATACAAAGAGAACAATCATTTAACTTTTGAAATAGAAGTAGGTATCACATGATTAGGAACAGTATTTTTTATTCTAAATGTCAAGGAAAAACATAATGACCTTGACTTGACCTTGTCTCTAATATAAAATGGTCAAATTTAATTTCACTGATACTATGACTTACTACTATTGTCTTCTTGATTCTGTGAAAATCTCATTAATTTTTAATTATTAGAAATATGAGAAGAATCCTACCTTAAGGACTAGTAGGAGTGGCCCCTAAATATTTCAATTGAGCATATCTCCATAACGAAAAGAAGTCTCTTAATAACTGTTGAACAAAAAATCTTACAAATCACAGGACCTTTCATTTGATATCAAGAAAAAGGGGCTGACCCCTTCAATTAGGGGCTCAGAGGGCCAAAGTCTTTTATCTATTACTCTATAATGATTAATATTTTGATATACATTACTGAAGCAAATGTATTACTCTTAACGATTTGCAACAATATATGATAATCTTTTTATCATATGTTACGTAATAAGGTGTCGCATGGGACTGAAATGCTATATTTTTTATGCTTTATATCTCGAAAACGGGGAGTATTTTCATAAGCCTTATTAAACAAAAAATGTTTAGAATATCGTGATAAAAATGAGAAACTTTAACTTTAACTAGGGAAAACTCAATGTAATTCTCTTTAAACGAAAATCTCAGTCAAAATCACATCTCATCTTATCTAGAAATTCAACGGAAGACCTACTCGTTGCTCGCAACGAGATCTCATCTAGTTATTAGGGTCTTCCGTCACCAACGGAAGACCCTTCTATTATTCTATTGTTTCTTTTTCACTTTTATTATTATTAAGGTCTTCCGTCTTCAGCGGAAGACCTTCTTGTTATTCTTAGGTTTCTTTTCCACTTTTATTATTCTTTTTTTTCTTACCTATTTTGTGCACGCGATTTCTCAAAAACGGCTTGATGGATTTCCATGAAACTTTCAGGACGCATGGAACATTACTTGAACCTTATGCATTTTTTTCCGATTTGATGACGTCACTTCCGGTTTGAAGATATTGTTGATTTTATGATTTTTGAAGGGTCAGTTTGTCCGCAGACTTTCTCAATAATGGCTCAAGATAGAAACATGAAACTTTCAGGTATGATAGACCAAAGTCTGTAGATATGTACAACGTATTTCATTTTAATCGGAAGTGCCGCACGTCGGCGCTCGCTATGGCCCGAAAATAGACGTATCACGAATTTCAAAATTTGTAACACTTTTTCGTAGATATCTTTTTACCTATAAATATTTTGTTAAGACATATAGAGCAAAAGAAGTTCAGTATTTTAAGATCTTTCAAATGATATCTCGCAAAAAAGGGCTGGCCCCTAAAATAAGGGCCTAGAGGGGCCGAAACATTTTTCTTTATATCTCAAAATTCATAAAGAATTTGTAATATGTCAAAGAAGCAAAGTTGTTCAAAAGGTCAAGCTTAATCTTTTGGCGTCGTCAAAATTTGTCCGGCGACGTCACTTCCGGCCAAACCGGAAGTAGTTTGAAAATACGTATTTTTGCCGTTCATGACAAGTTTTGGGGTAACAAATGTCTCTGGGGGCATAAACATTAATTTTCTGTCCGTCGTCGTCACTTCCGGTCAGACCGGAAGTAGCTAAAACGGCTTATTTTTGCATTAATTAACGAACTTTTAGAGGATTCAGGCTATTTTTGGGCGTTATTTCGCATTTTTGTTATAAATAAAATCTACTTCCGGTAAAACAGGACGGAAGACCTACCCGTTGCTTTGCAACGAGCTTTGCTCTAGTTATTATTATTTTTTTCTTTACACATTTTTGTGCAGACGATTTCTCAGAGATGCTTGAGTGGATTGCCTTGAAATTTTCAGGAATGATGTATCATGAACTAAACCTGATACTTTTTTTTTATTTTCCGAAAAATCACTTCCGGTCGGAAGTTATCGCCCTTTAATCGAATTTTTAGTGACCATTTTGTCCGGACAAAAACTCAAAAACGACAAAAGCTAGAATGCTGTCCTTTTCAGGACTGATAGACAACATATTATAGTTTTGCACCTATACTTTCAAATATTCCGGAAGTGCTTAGTATGGAAGCTCGGTAGGGGTCAAAAATTAGGACATGAATCATGACTGAAATTTTGAGACATTTTCCATCATATCTTTTAAAGTATAATTATTTTGTTAAAACATACTGAGCAATATTTGTGCAGAATGACAAGATCTTTAATATGATATCAAGAAAAAAGTGCTGACT
>PRKT01001859.1:0-14619 GCA_003671525.1 Saccostrea glomerata | reverse complement strand
ATTATTAAGGTCTTCCGTTTCCAACGGAAGACCTTATTGTTTTCGTTCGGTTTCTTTTTCCCTATTATTATTATTATTATTCTTACCGATTTTGTGCACGCGAGTTCTTGGTAGTGGCTCATCCGATTTTCATCAAACTTTCAGATCTGATAGGTATTGGTCTGAACCTTATTGGAAATTTTTTTCGGCGATGACGTCACTTTCTATCTCGAGATATTATGAATTTTCTGATTTTTAGAGGGTAGGCTTGTCCGGGAAACTCCTCCGAAACGACTAAAGATATTGACTTAAGATTTTCAGTGAAAGTAAAGGAAGAATTGTAGAGTTGCGGGCTGGTGTCCAAATCTTTCTAGCGCAAAAGGCGCCGAAGCTCGGTAGGGCCCGAAAAAATATCTCAGAAACATCTCACAAAATTTGACACCTTTTGTTTCATATCTTCTTATCTCTTTATAATTTGTTAAGACATATTGAATGAAAGTTGTGCAGAATTACAAGAGCTATTATATGATATGAAGAAAATGGGGCTGACTTATCAAATTAGGGGCTCAGAGGGGCCAGAAGTCTTTCATCTTTAACTCTTTAATGATCAATATTTTGTGATACATTACAGAAGCAAAGTTGTTCATATTAACAATTTGCAACAATATATTATAATATTTTGGTCAAATGTTACGTAATTAGGGGTCACCAGGGGCCAAAATGCTAAATCTTTGACGCTTCATATCTCGAAAAGGGGGCAAATTTTGATAAGCAATATTGAACAAAAGATGGTCAGAATTATGTTCTAAACAATATGCATACGTTGATTTTTTGTAAGATGGCCCCATTAAGGACTTGTCGTGGTGGCCCCTAAATATTTATATTAAGCATATCTTCTAAACTATAAGAAATCTCTGAATACTTGTAGAACAAAAAATCTTTAAAATCACAAGACCTTTCGTTTGATATCAAGAAAAAGGGGCTGACCCCTCAAATTAGGGGCTCAGAGGGGCCAGAAGTTTTTCATCCTTAACTCTTTAATGATCAATATTTTGTGATACATTAAAGAATTAAAGTTGTTCATATTAACGATTTGCAACAATATATTATACTTTTTTGGTCATATGTTACGTAATTAGGGGTCACGAGGGGCCAGAATGCTAAATTTTTGACGCTTCATATCTCGAAAAGGGGGCAAATTTTGATAAGCAATATTGAACAAAAGATGGTCAGAATAATGATCTAAACAATATGCATACTTTGAATTTTTAAAAAATGGCCCCATTAAGGACTTGTCGGGGTGGCCCCTAAATACTTTTATTAAGCATATCTTCTTAACGAAAAGAAATCTCTGAACAGTTGTAGAACAAAAAGTCTTTGAAATCACAAGACCTTTCGTTTGCTATAAAGAAAAAGGGGCTGACTCCTCAAATTAGGGGCTCAGAGGGGCTAGAAGTCTTTCATCCCTAACTCTTTAATGATCAATATTTTGTGATACATTACAGAAGCAAAGTTGTTCATAATAGCGATTTGTAACAATATATTATACTATTTTGGTCATATGTTACGTAATAAGGGGCCATGAGGGGCCAGAATGCTAAATCTTCGACGCTTCATATCTCGAAAAGGGGGCAAATTTTGATAAGCAATATTGAACAAAAGATGGTCAAAATAATAATCTAAACAATATGCATACTTTGAATTTTTGTATAATGGCCACATTAAGGACTTGTAGGGGTGGCCCCTAAATATTTATATAAAGCACATCTTCTAAACGAGAAGAAATCTCTGAATACTTGTAGAACAAAAAGTCTTTGAAATCACAAGACCTTTCGTTTGATATCAAAAAAATGGGGCTGACCCCTCCAATTAGGGGCTCAGAGGGGCCAAAAGTCTTTTATCTATAACTCTCTAATGATCAATATTCTGTTATACATTACTGAAGCAAACGTATTTATCTTAACGATTTGCAACGATATATGATAAAATTTTGATCATATGTTACGTAATTAGGGGTCACAAGGGGCCAGAATGTCAAATCTTTGATGCTTTATATCTCGAAAAGGGGGAATATTTTAATAAGCAATATTGAACAAAAGATGGCAAAAATAATGTTCTAAGCATTATTCATACTTTGAATTTTTGTAAAACGGCCCCATTGAGGAATTGTAGGAGTGGCCCCTTAATATTTTTATTCAGCATATCTCCACAACGAATAGAAATCTCTGAATAAGTGTTGAACAAAAAATTTCTAAAATCACGAGACCTTTCATTTGATATCAAGAAAAAAGGGCTGACTCCTTAAATTAGGGACTTAGAGGGGTCAAAAGTATTTCATCTTCAACTCTTTCATGATCAATGTTTTTTTTATAAGTATCCATTATGAGAGGCAAAGATATTCATCTTAATGATTTGCAAAAATACATTATAAAGTTTTCATCATATGTTACGAATTAAGTGGTTGCAAGGGGCCAAAATGCTATATCTTTGATGCTTTATATCTCGAAAAGAGGGAGTATTTTTATAAGCCATATTGAACAAAACATGTTCAGAATATCGTGATAAAAATCAGAAACTTAAAAAGAAATGAAGGAAAACTTAATGTCATTCTCTTTTAACGAATATCTCAGTCAAAATCACATCTCATCTTATCGAGAAATTCAACGGAAGACCTACTCGTTGCTCGCAACGAGATCTCATCTAGTTATTATTATTTTTCTTCTTCTTCCTGGGTACTTTTTTGTCCGGGAATGATCTCGTAAACTATACATCCGACTAAGGTGAAATGTTTTTAGGGTCAGTAGACATGTTATGTAGATTTGCGGAACGAAGGTCATTTTGCGCGCACGTGCTTGCAAGAGCGTGCACGTGCAACATGTGTAATGACCGATTTAATTGATATAGGCGTAACTTTTTAAATTTTTGATGAAATGCTTTGAAACTTATAATATAAGGATATATTAGTAGCATAGACAATATGACATGGTCAAAATAGCAAGATCTCACGCGCATGCACGTGCGCTTTGCTCTGATTGGCTGAAACTAAAGTCTCAATATCTTTCTTGTTTTTTGACGAAATCCTTTGAAATTTTGAAAATAGCCATGCATTAGTATATCCTACAACATGATATATAGCAATTATCATGAAAACACGTGCATGCACGTGCGCTGCAATCTGATTGGCTTAAACTTTAAATAGCTATAACTCCCTTGATTTTCAACCAAACAGGATGGGATTTGGAACATAGATAGATATACTGGACTACTACAAGAAAATATGGTCACCATGCAGATGCTTACACGTACATGTACGTGCGCTGCAATCTGATTGGCTGAAACTTTAACATCTATAACTCCCTTTGATTTCAACCAAACGGGGTGACTTTTAGAACACAGATAGATGTAACGGACATCTACAAGAAGATACGGTCACCATGCTCATGTATGCACGTGCGTGCATGTGAAATGAGAAAAATAAAAAAAAACACTTGAATGAGCGTATTTTTTAAATACTTTTGGATTAAATACTTTATTATATTTAGTATATTTAAATATAAGATTGTGTAGACAAGATGATATGGTCATTATGCACATGCATTCACATGCGCACACGTGCAATGCTAAAATTTGAATGAATTTTGTACACTTCTGGGTAAACGTTGTTAAAGTCTCAAATGCATCGAGTTAGTCTTATTTAATGAAACTTACAGGGAATATGGCACCAAAAGGGAGTTGGGGAGCGTTTGGGGAACATCTGTAACGGTCTCCGTTACAATTAGCACTAGTTTTGTTTACAATACTGCAGGAATTTCTTGCAATGCGACAGACAATTTCAGCTTCAAATTTTTTTGTGCATTTCAATTCCAAGCCTTTGACTCAGTATCAGTTTTCCACAATGCTCAATAAATGTTTATCATTTTTGAAAATAAACACATCAGTTTTTAAATCTCATTCTTTTAGAATTGGTGGGGCCACACATCTGTTTCTGAATGGTATGAGCGAAGCTGAAATCAAAACCATTGGCAGATGGAGTTCTGCTGCCTACAAGTCATACATTAGGCCAATTGTTTAATAAGTTAGATGCAAATTAATTTTGTTAAAAATTATTTCAGATTGCATATGGATCATTGGATCATCTTTGATATATTGGGCTCAGTAATATGCTCAACAGAAAATGCTTAACAACTTGGGATTTGAATCACATAGGATAATTTGGCATGGAATAAGGGGTATGGTTTGGTCACAGCTTTATCCAACTATCCAAAAGATATTAAAAAATAATAACCCACCAACAATCCTAGAAATACCCTGTGGTGGCAATGATCTCGGTAATCCGCATAATACGTTGAAGGGTTTACAAATGTACATGAAATCTACCATTGTAAATATTTCACAATTAATGCCAAAGACAGTTATCGTTTGGTCTCATATCTTACCACGAAGTAATTGGACATTATGTCTTTCTAACAATGATGGAGAAAATTGGAGAAGAAGAATTAATTCTGCACTTGCTACTTTTGTTGTTAAGAAAATGTGTGGGGCCTCCATTAAGTATCCTGATATTTTAAAAAGACATGTTACCCTTTTTCGCAGAGATGGTGTACACTTGTCAGACTTGGGTAATGACTTGTTTGTGAATTCGTTAAGAAATGCTCTTGGGTTGTTTTTGTCAACCACTGACAGATTTTATGCTACTATTACCACATGTACTTGTTAAGTGTTGTCATGGCCAATCCTTGAAGTTGAATAATTGAAAATTGAATTGTATGAAATTTGTATTTGAATTGTTGAATGCAAAATTGACCGCCTAGATTTGTTGGCGGATGACCCACAAAAAATATGTTTGTGGTTCATTTGGCAGAATTTTGCAGAGAATGTCACCTCCAGGGGGCACTGTTTTTTCCAGGTCCCTTGGGTCAAGGTGGTGTTTCTACTGCTTTGTGTTATTTGTGTATATGCTGCCATATCGATTTGAAGATATATTTTGTTGTCTTGTTGAAAAAATTGTGAATAAATGGCCATGACAAGTACGCCAAACATTAATTATTTGTAATGTTTTAATAAGGTAAGGTCATTAGGATATTAAGTATTAATTTATAGAAATTATAGTTATTGGTCTTTTAATGGTAAAGAACAATGCATGGTTTGCAAGGGGTGCTTTGCTGTCTAAAAATATTAAAGTTTATCTCCTCTGGATAAACTTGGTTATTTTGAGCACATAATTATTCACTATAGAAAGATAGACAACTCTTACTTGTCACATTTATTAAACTGGGCATGCGCAAGGAAAACTTCCTTTTCCTGTTTAACAACAAAGCTGTTAGTATCAAAAATTTTAACTGAAGAACCCTCCCACCCTCTCATATATAGTTATAACTTCTGCAGAAATGCTTGGCCTTCAAAGATTTTTATATAGAATTAATTGGTGTTAAAATATTTTATATAAATTGATGAGCTTGCTAATTACTCACCATTTGTATTTTACTGTTTTTGATGTGTGTAGAACAAAATTCTGCTGTTTTAAATTTACATTTTCAGCGTCATGGACCATTAGAATGATTGATCATATGTATATCAACAAAGACTCAAGATTGAGCAGAGAAGTTATGTGCCAGTGACTTTAAAGAATTGTGTGTTGTGATGGTATAAAAACAATATTAATGGCAGAATTTTGCAGAGAATGCCACCTCCATGGGGCACTGTTTTTTCCAGGTCCCTTGGGTCAAGGTGGTGTTTCTACTGCTTTGTGTTGTTTGTGTATATGCTGCCATATCGATTTGAAGATCGGCGCATATTTTGTTGTCTTGTTGAAAAAAATTGTGAATAAATGGCCATGACAAGTACGCCAAACATTAATTATTTGTAAAGTTTTAATTAGGTAAGGTCAATAAGGTCATTAGGATATTAAGTATTAATTTATAGAAATTAAAGTTATTGGTCTTTTAATGGTAAAGAACAATGCATGGTTTGCAAGGGGTGCTTTGCTGTCTAAAAATAAATATCCACTATGTTGCCATACGTAGGCATCAGTGTTTCACAAACACATCTTGTAGATAATGGAATCGTATTGTTTGGACTGTCTACAGTTATGCGAGTTTTCTGCAATTTCTATGAAATTTTAAATAAAACATGATGCAATCAAGCATTCCTTTGTGTCTGAATAAAGATTAACTGTTCCCAGTAGCAATTAATTAACACTATTATACAAACAAGTGAAGTCAATCTCAACATATTACATGAATCCGCTGTATATAAAAACACGCATAATCATGCATTATTTTTTGACAATTGACATCGCTTTTCTCCTTCTGCTGCACACACTCGATGTATTTAGCTCTATTAGGACTTTTTCAGAAATTAATTAAGATATCTATAAGAATTTAAATTGCTTTTAAAAACTTTCTGTGTTAAAAGGAATGTATTAGACAAAAAATATTGTAAGGATTCAAAAGAATTTTAACAAAATTATCCATTAAATGAATTATTAAATAATTATGTAATAGGAAATTAATATTGATACAAAATGACATCCATCAGGGCTGAGAAGGTGGGGGAGGGGTATGCTGTCCAATATACCTTATAATTAGTAAAAACGGTACACTTAAGATCTGTATTTCAAAGATGTCAACGTCCGTTTGTGATGTTTATTTGTTCTAGAAGAAATAATTAAGGTGTTTTATCGTTACTACAAGAACCAAAAAAGTAGAATATTGCGAAGGCCCCAGAAAGTTATATGTTTCCAAAGGAAGTACGAAGGGATTGGATTTGAAATTATTATTGTCAATGAAATCTATCAAATATAATATATAAACATTTACATTTAGGAGGTATTTTAAAGCACAATCAATGTCTATAATTTTGCAGTTTTTGTCTACGTAGATGTATAGTTACGTAAATGACGTAATACATGTCAGCTGTTTGTTAGGTAATTTTCTGGAGTTAAATTTTTCCAGTTTGCAGGCATTTTATGTAGACTAACATTTTCAACATCATAACAGTAATGAACATATATTTGTGTGCAGCATACATTGTAGGTACCGAGGGGGGATCTTAGACACACAAATGTTTTGAAAATTGGGGCTTACCTTTTGTGAACCACTTTTAGTTTGCTACCAACGGCTATTTTATAAGGAATAAAAGAGTTGAACTAAGAGACATACTATTCTTCCCCTTGTCTTCATTGATTACAATACATGTCAATTCAAAAGGTTTTTTTTTCAAAGAAATAATTATTACGAATTAATTATCTCAATTTGTAAGATCTAAGTTTAGAACTTTTGTTTTATTCATATTTTTATCAAAGTTCGTTAAATGTCATCATAGTAAAAAAAAACAATTATGTACATTCTTAACGCACTTTGAAAAAAAAAAATCAAAGTTCGTTGATTTTGTCCCAATTTAAACGCAGTTTGAAATTATTTTTTCAAAGTGTGTATTTTTTTCATAGTACGTTGCCTAACAGCTCGAATGATGGAATGGACACACTAAATGAGGCAAGGAGACAGGAACCGGAATCTATCCTTTTATTCGAAGGTTAACTGGTACGAACCTTTGCGTAGTATCTAAACCAACTGATATTAATGTGAAACATAATGTGATATGACGAACCATGTTCAAGATCAAAAGCCATAAAACAATACAAAACAGGAGTTTACAAGGCAAGCACGGACCTCCAAAACATCAGAATACAATGCAAACTTGATCATTTTAGAATTTATAAGGACAGATAAGTAAAAAAAAAACCCACCCCAATCAATTTTCCTAAAATGCTATATTTTTTAAGATATCATTTATTAAGAGGACTCTACGCACTTAATTTTTATTGAAAATCGTCACATTTTAAATCTGATTAGATATTCTAGACCTTATTTGAAATCTACAACTGAGAGTTCAGTCCGCGGCAATATATCGTACTTTCGGCATAAAACTATGGAACGCCGTCACTGCCTTATAGCAGAACACAACAATTGCATTGCGTCATCCTTCCATTACATTATGTCAACTGTTACACTTTATGACATTTCCTCACACTGCTATTGCACTTTGTCAACCTTCCATTACATTATATCAACTCTTTATGATATTTACTCACACTGTTATTGCATTGTTTCAACCTTTCATTACATTATGTCATTTCTTTATAATATTAAACCAACAATACTGTTGCATTATGTCAACCTTTCATTACATTATCTCAACTCTTTATGACATTAACCCACAATACTATTGCATTATGTCTACCTTCCATTATATTATGTCAACTCTTTATGACATTAGTCCACACTACTACTGCATTGTGTCAATCTTTCCATTACATTATGTTAACTCTTTATGACATTAACCCACAATACTATTGCATTATGTCTACCTTCCATTATACGAGGGTTGTCCCAAAAAGTCGTAGACAATATTAATAACTTTTTAAACACGCAACCAATACTAACCAAATTTTGCATACACATTATACATCCAATGTTCTTTAAAATTGTGAATTCTTAAATATATATCTTTCATATTAATTATATTGGGACGATTTATATGAAGGTCGATATGGTCTGTCGGCGCACGATCAAAATTCGGAATAATTTACGCATATAACTATTACATTTGTTTTTATTTTTTTGGTACTCTGTAAAAGATTAAACTAAAATTTATATCACTGAAACCAGAATCGAAATCTTAATAACATGTTAAAATTTCATATAAATACCAATTGAAACAGGCTACTAGTGTCATGATTTTCAAAGTGTTGTTCGAATTGAGATTGGTGAAAATGACGTCGTCGAACGCGTACCCGGCGCACGGAATTGTAATAAATTGTTTTTGGTATGTTTTATATTCATCAGAGACGGGGAAAAAGAGTAAAGAAAGGACATTACACACTATATTTTAATAAAAAAGTTGTTTTTAATAGCACGAGATTGATTCGAAGATAGTTTTAATTCCCTCTATATAAAAAAAAATAGTTATTGCATGTAAAGTAGAGCACTGATTGTTTAACGCAGACATTTGGGAACGGGCCATGAACGTCGTCAAACAAGGTGTATTCTCTGCTGCCTAAATTTCTAAAATGTAAGGTGATCTTTCAACTAATTTAATTTTGACTAAAATTTGAATCTGCATAAGTAGACGGACATTGGTAAATTTAAATTAGTCCCTTAGTAAAGAGTGGTTTTTCACTATAAAAAATATTCATTTGGATGTTAAGCCTCATGATAAGATAAGAAATTTGATTTAGCAAAGAGAAAGTAAACCATGTTCCCTGTCTACGACTTTTTAGGACAACCCTCGTATTATGTCAACTCTTTATGACATTAGTCCACACTACTATTGCATTGTTTCAATCTTTCATTACATTATGTCAACTCTTTATGACATTTTCACACACTACTATTGCGTTATGTCAACTTTCTATTACATTATGTTTAGTCTTTATGGCAATAACTCGCACTTTAATGACAATGCGCCAATCTTCCATTGCACTATATCAGCTCTTTATGACATTAAGTCAAAACAATTTTACGTGGTGTAAAGATGTTTTTATATATTTTCAACTCATTATTACATTATGTGCACTCTCTACTATTTGATCTAAGTACTTCATTACATGATGTGAATTTATCTTTAATTCAATATCGAGTCGATATAACACGATGTCAGAATTTCATTACATGATCTGAACAAATTGTCACATGTGGCCAATTCTTCACTACATTGTGTCATTAATATGCTACAGGACGACGGGAATCTATTACATGATGTCAATTTTCTCTAACTTTTTGACAAATCATTATTATGTTATGCCATTGTATCTTTACATTGTGTCTAAGATGCTTAGCCTCTTGTAAGTATATCATAGAATATTTCAACCGTTGATTGTGTGACGTAAGGTTTAGGTTATGCCTAAAAGTTCGTTTTGTGTTTTCAATATTACATGCACATATGTTAAACATGCAAATAATTTAAATTAGATATATCAAATATTAAACACAAGATTTAGTAATTCCTTAATTAAATATCAGGTTAAAATTTATAAATGGGATCATGTTCCCGTTGAATCTTTATTGACGATTTTTTTTTTGACGTCGAAACTCAATGGCCGTTTAATCTCATAATTATCGAAAATCAAATAGTATGTGTAATGCAGCAATTTTTTTTCATTTTATTTTGAAAAGTCCGAAACTTCTGATCTAATTACAAAACACTGTCCTAAGCTTTTTATCAGTCTTTAACCCACCTTTTAAAAAGAAAATTGTAAACGCATCGCATTTCATACGTGCACCGATGTGTGTGTGGGGAGAGGGTGGATCCCTCCCTCTCATCTTTAGTGACCAAAATATGCATGAAATTAATCAATTGGTTTAACTTTGTAGGACACTGCATTAGTTTCACATAAAGTATAACTGAAATAAGTTGAAACGTTTTATATAAAAAAAACACTAAAGTCTGAGAGCTTCCAGGCTTTCACCCCCTGGTCCCCAACTTAGACACCATACCGTCCCTCTATAGTTACTCTTTTCAAGAACCAGTGAGGGACTGGTAGAATTTTGTAACAGAATTCTGGACCTGAAATGGTTTA
Source organism: Saccostrea glomerata (assembly GCA_003671525.1). Lineage (NCBI taxonomy): Eukaryota > Metazoa > Mollusca > Bivalvia > Ostreida > Ostreidae > Saccostrea > Saccostrea glomerata. The sequence goes on along the minus strand of PRKT01001859.1, from coordinate 4,061 downwards.
AAAATGACTAGTTCCAGTGACGTTGCATCGTTTTTGAAAGTTGGGGGAGGTTTGTCAGCCAGGAAATCCCCCCCCCCCCTCCCGTAAATTATGTGTCTCTAATTCGTCCTAATTAATCAGAACACCCACCCCACCTTCCCCGTCGTGAAAACACGGATATCAACTTTGACATAATGTAAATGTATTTTACAGCACGTAATGAACATTTGAATCAACATGATAAAGAGTTAACACAACATAAAGATATTCTAAAATCATATAAGAAAGATTTGACATAATGTACGAGGGTTGTCCAAAAAGTTCGTGGACAATGACGATTTTGGGGAAAGAAAAAAATCTTTTGTATATCAAAATATTTCTTATGAAAAAACAAATCAGAATGATTTAGTTTTTATTGATGGAACGTAATATTTTTGTAAAAATCAGGGTCTTTAAAGGTCGCGGATAGTGCGCACGGCCCAGTCTGACGTTTAGCTAATTTCATTATAACGTCAAACATTTGGATTTTGACTAAACACATGTTCATGGACACACACTTCATTCCTTTTTTATGGCGCAACGCACTTCCAAGTGCTAGCAATAATCTTTAAGTATAGATGATAATTTATTTAATTTTTAAAATTCAAAACAATGCACAAAAATCATCTAAGTAAACAATTTGTATACACAAACAGCACAGCGCAGTCCGACGCTGCGCTAGACTGATAACAACGTCATGAATAGAAATCTCCATTTTTAGTAAATACCATGTGTTTTCAAATTCTTGTAGCGTCTTCGAATTTTGTACACACAGTTGAAAAATTGTATGTAACAATCTGAAATTGATACATTAAATATATTTCAATAATTTTGAATTGTTTTAACAAGTATTTTGTCTCTTAAGTTGTTTCAACCGTATTAAATCTTTTATTTTGATCGGAAACTGACCCGTGCAGACAGCCGACGTCGCTTTTTTTGTCGAGTTTTGACACATATTTGTGAGGGTTTTTGTTTAGTATTTGTACTGTCTATATAGTAAGCGATACTTAGGATATCATAAAATGATTATAGACTCTTTATTTGTGTAACATAAAATTTTTATTAAATTTTGACTTGTTTTATATAGAAAATAATCATTTTAATACGAACACTTTATATCAGAGTTTATGCCATTTTAACCTTGGTCCGTGCGCACTATCCGCGACCTTTAAAGACCCCGATTTTTACAAAAAATATTACGTTCCAACCAAAAAAATAAAATCCTTCCGATTTGTTTTTTTCATAAGAAATATTTTGATATACAAAAAGTTTATATAGCACCATTTATTTTCACAAAAACGTCATTGTCCACGAACTTTTTGGACAACCCTCGCAATTATATATCTACATCACGGAATAGAGTTTTGACATAATGTAATAAAGTGTTGATATAATATGGAACGCCGGGACTGTCTCCATAATATATGTTCACATTTTGTTATAAACCTTTTTACATCACGTAATAAAGCACTGACATAAAGGTAAGATGTTTTCACCTAGCATTGTGATGACCTCGGCGTAAAATAAAGATACATTTACATCACGTAATAATGATTTGTTATTATAGAAATATACACCCACAAAAGGGAATGAACTTTGACTTAACGTAATGATAGATTTAATCATAGAACACATGTAAAACGAAATTAACTTGACGTGATGCAATTTTGACCAAATAAAATAATATAAAGATACATTCATTTCACGTTATAAAGTTTTAACACAATGTAAACATATTTTCACTTCACATAATGAACTTTGGACTTCAAGTTATAAAGTGCTGACATAATGGAAGAATGTCTTCACTTCATGTAATGCAGCATTGACATGATGTAAAGATATTTTTATAACACCCCATAAAAATTGACATAACGTAAAGATATGTTCACATCACGTAATGATGAATTGACATAATGAATGCATAGTTTTATGCTATAAGGCAGTGATGGCGTTCCATATAAAACTGTCTGAATCATACTATTGTCACTATTGTAAACATTGTCCCCGAAAGTTTGTGAGATTAAGAACTTTCTCGACTCTTCCGCAAAAGAGCGGAAACCGCAGTAAGTTAGATAACTTCGAGGTATTTGCGATATTACGTATTCAATGTATAGGACTAATTATATAAACAAGTAAAATTGACGCAAAGCATCAAATCGGCCGCTAACAAAGTCTAGCATATCAAAAAGTACTTTAAAAATTTTATAAATGCATCCAAGCAAGGAAAATTCTTGTCTGGATATTCAAAGATGAAATAACAGCAGCACTTGATCATTTTTATTTCAGGCTGTTTTCAAAGCAATGATATTAAAAAACAAAATATATTTTTAAAAATTGAGTGAAAATTTTGTTGCAATGGCTCATCAACTGGATTCATCGATATTGCAACGTGTCGAGCGGAACGTTAAAAGTGTAACGTTAACGTCCGAGCAATTATCAGATTAAATATTAAATCCATTTCTTATTGCAGGTAGCAATAATATGTAAGATATAAGTAAATGCTCAATGCGTAATCCAGGTATATAATCGCTCCCGGCGATTTACTCCCTCCTTGGAAATCAAAAGTCAGTATCGGTTAACATTTTATTTACACACATCATAGTTAAGAATCATCAAAAGTCATCACAACAAAACACTGTATAAATCAACCTGAAACAATATTTGAGCGATTATATCCCAGCACAACTATATCAAAACTGCGTCCCCGTATCAAATAAGTACCCGTATATATACTAAATGGGGTATAAACAAATGACCATCACTCCTAATGAGTGACCGGGTGTAAACAAACTATTCTAAAAATAGAGCGAGTGACCGGGGGTTATATAAATACTGCAGAATATTAAATAAACAAACAAAATAATTTAATTTAGAAAAAGAGTGACTTAGAAATACGTGACAACTTCCCCCGCCTAAGATTTTTGACTCCGCTCAAAGAATATGTATATACAAAAATACAACATTTTCAAATGCAAAAATAGTAATGATATAAAACGTTCAATTACAGTCAAATATTTACAAACTGTCATATTTACACAATAAAATAATATGACACAACTGTTCTTGTATCCAGAGTTTCACAAAGTGGAGTTCACGGAGTTCACTACGCGCATATGACGATTATTAAAGTGATGTGGCACTTCGGTGATAATTTCCATCGCAATGTCAGCAAAGTTCACATTACTTGGATCCATATTTATCGAATGCGCGATTGATGTGTTACGCACACCTTCCGTCCCGTCCGGATACACAGTCTCGGTCTTAATTAGGGTTAACGAAATCACGGTCGTCTCAGAGGTACTTCCGGTTTTGTTTGTAGTGTCCATGTCACCATCCTCTGTCGGCACCGCGGACTCGTATTCTTCATCCTCCATGTATTGTTCGCGGTCCTCTCCCCGAAATTTGAAGTCACTATCCCCGAACAGAAAGTCATCAACATTTACTGCGGGCTCCTCGCGCATAATGTCCTCCAGTAATGACGAACTCACAGATAGGATGTTGCGATCTTCCGTGTTAGGGTCGGCCACAATCTTTTCCAACTCTTCTTCGTCTGACGATACGTTCTCATACTCCGGTCCAGTTCACACGCTTCATCAGAAGAAATGTCACTGTACTGGTCACTGAGAACTGTCACAAACACAGGTTTCCTCGACTCACTCATCATGTCGCGCTTCATCTCTGTCCTGTCACACTTGGTCATTTCAGCCTTAGCCTGCTCCATAGTTAGTCTATGTACATTACACAAATGTCTTCGTAGATTAAAAAGTCTACCAAATGGTCGTTGGCAAAAATTACACTTCACAGTCTGAATTCTTGAAGAATGCTGTTCTTTATTTTGTACCAAAACAAGTGGAGATGACCAGGGGCTAATTGATTTCTAAATCAATCCTTGTTTCAGCAACTTTTCAATTTCAGCATCAAATATATCTCGCTTGAATATAGGAACCCTTCTCAAAGTTCTCTCTTCTCGATCTTTAAATGGTCTGTTGTCACTTAGATTAATACGATGTTCTCCTATTCTTGCGCGCTCTGTGGGCATTTTT
>PRKT01001858.1:0-39048 GCA_003671525.1 Saccostrea glomerata | reverse complement strand
ACTTGAAATGGCCAGATCAGACATTTGGTGCAAAATAATACATTTTAAAACACGTTTTCTAATACTTTTTCTATCTCTGGGTCTTCTCTCCATGATTTTGAAACGTTATTTGTGTGTATTTTAATTTTAAGAAACGAATACACATTTTTAAAAAATAGAGAGATGACCCAGAGACCACGAAAAATGAACTTTTACCGAAAAATCCAAATTTGTGAATGTGATGCTTCTGTGTCCTTTTTAAATCATCTGTAAATGTGAAGCGGTGAAAGCTCAGTAACTAGGGCTACCTGTTCAGTGCACTACTAGTATATAGAAGCGCTCAAAAAGTTTTTGGTTCGAGCCTGGCATGCATGGACATAATTGTTACAATCTCACAAGGTGTTTCCAACTAAATGGAAAAAAAAAACCCTGTGGACGTGTTTGTAAAATCTGAGCAGCTATGTTCAGCCAACCAAATTATGGACATTTAAATCCTAAATGTTTCGTACAAATGATTCCTGCAGATCACACGCCAAATGCGCCCATCTTCTTTAAGATGAGCACTACGACAAAACAAGAAATACTACATGTCGGCCATGAGGTCGAGATGTGCAGTCAGGTGTTAAAAAAAAGCGAAGGTTATGTATACACCGGTGCTGATATAGGACAAACTAAGATAGCGTATGCCTATTTAGGAGTAGTGCTGAGTTTTAGATGTTGAATTTGAGACACAGATCAATGAAATATCTAACAGGCGTTGTATACGAATAATGGATTTCATAAATGGTATGTAAACATGTTACGACTGATTTTTATTGGAATAATTAACAAATAAAAAACGAACGTGACATGCGTTCGGCGGGAGTTACTGTAACAATTAAGGTTTCATCAAAGGTCAACAAAGGTTAATATCTACAATCCTTCCAAAACAAAGTGAAGCATAACGTTAAAATTTTACAGTATATAAATATATCAGAGTTTAACCGAAAAAAAGTATGACAAATGAATGACAAGAGAAGACAAATGTTTAAATATATATATTCATCCAGAAAAAAATATATGTATAAAAAAAATTGCATATTTTTGCAAAAATGCATCCGCTTAATTCTATAATTTTTAGTAAAAATCTTCATTGCAAAAATAATAAATGTTTATCAATAAAGGGAAGGTTGGACGTGAATTGTCTTTGAAAGGTTCTTATTGAAAGATGGCATGTATCAAGACAACACTCCTATAAATCAGCCATTTGCAATGTACATGTATATACTTTAGGTTTCATATCTTACAGTTTGGACAAATAAACAGGTAAAGCAACTTTCCAGAGGCTATCGAAGTCCAACTTCCTTTAATTAATAGACATATATTTTTTCTGCAATGATGGCTTTCACTAAAAGTACGGAATTAATTAGGTGTGTTTAAAAAAAAAATGTTTTTTAAAAGATTTTCTTGATAAATATTTTTAATCGGTATCAAGTGGTTAATCAATAATATATATTTATGAACTCTAAATTTACAATTGGATTTATTGTAAAAATTAATTTTTGAAGAGATTAACCTTCGATGAAACCTAGCTTAATGCGATTTCACTTGGGATAATTATGAATAGCATACGTATACATGTATATGTGCAGTTAATTTCACATTTAACATTGATGGACGTACATGGGTCAATATAAAAAAAGCAGCTAAACGTGTCACTTCTTTGTAAAATCCTATTTCTTCTTTTCTCCCTATTTTGGATTGTTGCTTTACAATGTATGACATCTATATTTTCTATTTACTAATAGAATTTTTACAAAATTAATTTCATTAAAGTCAATGATGACTTTTATTACACCAATCAACCAAATTCATGCTGTCAATAGAATTCTTCTCTTCAAATAAGGATAAATACGCCAAAAATTATATGAAATTTTGTCTGAAAAATCATGTATGTATAAAATAAACGTTAAATAGAATATATGTTTGAATAAAAAAATATAAGCCACATCTTCCATTCAACTGATACGGCATTAAATATGACTGTACAAGAATGTTGTGTCATTGGTGTTTACCATTTGGTGTTATCATTCCTGATAAGAGAATATAAACAGTCCTAAGTCATATTACATCACTTCTTACCAAAAACAACAGAAAGTGTTCCTTGATATTCATGATCAGAACATATTGATGGACTTCAGAAGTAAAAAAGGTAGACTAGTACAAACTTTTTTGTCAGTGATGTTTCCATTGTTATTTCAACAAGATTTTATATATTCATTGAACTCTCTTACGAAAGATGTTCATTAGGTGCACTGATAGCAATGTGGACAAAACTTTTACTTTATCCAGGGTAAATTAGAGATACCAGATCATTTTATGACTAATACGTCATTGGTGTTACTGTCATTGGCATTACTTCCTAAAGTTTAACACCAATGACAGGAATGGTTACACCACTGACAAAACAGGCAATTTTGGAGGCAAAATATATTCTTCTTATATAGAAAAAAATATTTATTTGTATTCTACTTTGCAAACCTTATTTATGGTGTTTGGAAGTAATTAGATTTATTTTCCAATAAATATTTCTTTCCACATACAGACGTTTTAAATATATGGTAATGCCAATGACAACTTCAGATCATATACATGTAACACCAATGATAAACATTTTTTATGCTCATAAAATATATTTTCCCTTCTGAAAAATTCACAGGCCATGCATAAATGTCAGAGATTATCACGTAAGTAAAGTAAAATAAGTCAAGTTTAACTTAGTTTGTTTAAATCTCTCTACGAATAGTTACCTTTTATGGTAACACCAATGATTAGTGAAGTTACACCAGTGACAAGAGATATTGAATAATACATTTTATTTACTATTATAATTACAATTTACAATTATATCCTTCACAATTGAGACTATTTACCCTCCAACATTATTTTCTTCAAACCAATGATAAACCAACACTATTTTTTTCAGCTTTTCCCATGCATTAGTATACAGTATACGTGTGATGCTTAACTGAAGAAAAAATTAACGTTTGTATGTCAAGGGTCCTAAATCGGTGGGGTTCCTAAATCGGTGGTATTTCCCATTGGGCACGCGCGTTTTCTTACCGTGCGAGATCTGACGTCATCGATTTTTGCGTAGTGTTTGTAAACACGGAAGCTTACGACTCTGTGAAAAAAAAAACCCGAAATGTCAGAGAAAAGTGTATGTAAATGGCTGATATTGTCCTATCAACAAAAAATACCATATTTTCTTAATGCTAAAAATATCTAAATGTAATTGACTTCTAAATATAGATTTCAAAGAAATAATTAATCGAAATACATACTGTAGACGCAGCTTACCGTCTGTGCTTTCAAGTCACGTGACTGTCATGTGGCTAGCATAATTAAATAGAAATACAGAGGATGTCCAAAAGTTAGTGTCTGTTATATGTTTTTGATACCGGGGGTATATTTTTATAAATCTTGTTGGTAAATTGTTAGTTAACAAATACATAGAGATTAGTTCAGAAATCTAAAGAAAGCTATTAAAAGTTTATATAGTTTCATATTGGTAAAATAAATTAATACAAAAAAATGAATAAAAAATAAATAAATAAATTGTTTTTGTGAAGTGGGCTCAGTGTAGCTTTGAAAATTGTAACCACTGGATCCACTTGCAGTTTTGCTGCACAACGAAAGTTATAAGATGTGGTCATGAATTTATTTGTCTCTGCCACAATAATAAATAAAACTTTAATAAAATTGTTATTTATCGCTTTGTTCAAGTATACGATTTAATATTCGTTGTTCATAAATTTATGCCCGTGGTTCGTGTTATTAGGGTGAAAACTTTTGACAAGTACCATACCACCGATTTAGGTACCTCAACAGTTCTGCTTACGTAAACAACAAGGAAAAAAGAAAACGCAAGAAAAACAAATTATAGATTTTTTTTTATTAGCTAATATGGATATAATTTGATTAAATAAAGAGTCCTTCGGAGGTTAGTCACATTTGTTTTATTTAAATCTTTCCCGTCAAGATTATTTTATCACGTAGTTTGCTAATACCACCGAAATAGGTTCCTCGAGGATAATAGGGGGTTTTCTCCTTTATATTTTTTAAAAGTTATCTACATATCTACATAAATCACTTATTCTTTAAATGATTAAATGACAGTACATTTCATGTAGCTCTGCATTATTCTATAGTCACAATGGGATAAGTCTCTGTCACTCGTGTTACCAGATTTCTTTTTGTTATAAGATCATTTTAAGTATGAAATCCCAGAAACTTATTTCATTTTTGTATGTTACCTATGCAGTGTATTCTGTCTTTCACATAATGTTTCATGTTTAATTGCTAATTTGAAATGCTAAGTCAATGGTATTACTAATTTTGATCGTATGTGTTACAGTTGAGTCAGTGGAGTAACCAACCTAAATCTTGTTAATTTTTACTTTTAATAAGTTTAAATGTAAGAAATAACCTTAAATAACCTAATTTCCCTCCTTGTTGAAAATAATCATAAACTGTATTATTTTGATTTATACACACATGGTGCAACATTTACAGCATAGTTTAGCGTGTGTCTATTAATTTTTGTCTCATGTCAATGTCCATATATGATTGAAAACTTAATTTTCATCACTGGACAACGATACTTTTGGACTTATCAGTTTAAAGCTTAATGTTATTAAAAGCAGCCGCCTAGCTTTACTATTTCTATTGGTATGAAAGCCCCTATACATGTAACTACATGTACATATGCTGGTATATAATATCAAGGCAACTTCAGGAATCTGGACGCTTTAATTATTTAGGACAAAATGATAGAAAACCAAAGCTTCTGGATAAATGAGACTCTACTGTAACAACTGTAACAATTCCTATTAAGTTCATGGGTTATGAACTTTAAGTTCGGAAGGTACCATTTTTTGCAGATTTCATATATAATATACGAGCTCGAGGGTTGCACTAAAAGTAATGTAACAACTTCGATAAAATTGCTACTAGTATACGTAAATCAACAAAAATATTAATGATTGATGCTTCATTTATTACAAATCAATCCTGGAAAATTCAAATCAAAATGATTTATTTTTTCAAAATATCGAATTATATACGAAGTGCAATTTTGGTAGTCGAAGCACCTAAATAACGTCAAAAGACAGATACACGCCTTCCCTATATTAAAATATTTGAAATTCACGAACATGCACATATTTCACCATTTTTAAAAATTATTGGTACGCATTATACACTCACTCTATACATAATTTAAACCTCCGTCAAAATTCTTTGAATAGTACCATAAGACAAACTAAAATTTTCTCATCTCGCTCTAACCAAGACATAGCTCTTTCTTTTGACCACGTCAATAACTATTGAACGTTTACACCCGACCTTCCTGTTTCGGTCTTTTTTCTGTCCTCTGCTGATGATTCAATAACCCATGACTAGCCAAAAATCGCTGTAACTACATTGTATCTTTAAACAGGTCTCTATTTACATTTTGTCCTCTGCGTGTCTGATAAATCATCGTTACTGTTTTTATTGGCGATTTCGCCATTTCGAAGCAAAAACTCATTACAGCTCCTTTCGGCGGTTTTCTTTTATTGAGTTATTTCCTTTGTTAATTACATCAGGATAAAACGATATGATGTTTATGATAAAAAAGCAGTGACGTTCCTTTATTTTCAACTCAAAAGACTAAAATATTGTAAAATTTTGTCTTTTCAAATATTGGGCAATTAGACGCCTTTTTAATGTTTTGTCTTTTTCTTCATTTTTACAATAAACACTTCAAAACTTGACGTTCAGTTTTAATGCAGCGACACTCCTTATGTTCAATACTTTAACCATCTATCTAATTAGATTGATTAAAAATTATTAAATGAAACTTTCAATTTTGATTAGCAGTTTAATGCCTGGTTTGGTACATTATATTTGATGATATGACGCCAAATATTTAAGATATGGACAAAATGACATTACTTTTTGATCAACCCGCGTACTTAAATGGTACTGGCGCAGGAGATACATGGTTATAAAATAATCCATTTAAGAGTATACATAATATAAAAAAGTGAAAAAAATATATTCTGCCATATTCTATACCGAATTACAATGTAGATTGTCAACCTAAATAATTTTTGTCCAGTTACTGTTACTGTAAAAATTATTCACTTTGCTCTATAGGTTGTATTTATATCCACGTCATAGAAACATAGAAATGATACAACCAGCTTAGAGTACTGCTCTTTTCTGAATCCCCTGAAGACATGGAATTCTACTGTTTAACCTGTAAACATAATCTGTGTCTACAGTGTAAAGAGAGACACGCTATTGATGTCCAAACTGCAATGCATTATGTTTTGAGTAACGAAGAGAAAAATGAATACATGTGCACAGAACAAATAAAGAAGAGACAGTCTGGTAAAAGTGTCAAAATGTTTTGCAAAAAGTTTAAGTTTCCCGTCTGTTTCGAATGTAAAAAGGATAAAGAAGGCCGAACAGGGGACATTGGAATACTAAAGAATAAAAAATACAATGTATTGAACTATGAGTGGAGAGGGGTACCACGGTGTGTTCATTTTGAGGCCAAAGAAGAGTTTAACTGTTTCGTGTGTAGAACTGGTCTTTGTCTACAATGTACAGAGATTCATACTGTAGACCTAGATAGCATATATTATGATATTTTTATTTCCCGAGAGAAATACGAATTCTTAAACCAAGAGAACTATGAAATGCATCCAGATAAAATGTATTACATATTTTGTCACTCATGTAAACTTCATGTTTGTTTTAAATGTAAAAAGCACATAAAAACCGAGATGGGGAAGATGCAAACATCATTGCAATCACAACACTATGTCATGTACACGCTAAGATTGCGCACGCACGCTAGAGTTCGTCAGTGTTTTAAATGCCGGGGAGATGCAGAGTTTTACTGTTTTATGTGTAGAAATGATCTGTGTGAACAATGTAAAGAGATACATACTATTGATCTCGATACCATAGATCATGATATTGCTATTTACCGAGAGAAATTTACATACTCGAAACAAGAGTTCTGTGAAAGGCATCCAGACAAAATATATGATAAGTTTTGTAAGACATGTAAACTCCCTATCTGTTTACAATGTGGAGATCTAGAACACATAAAACACGCATTAATAGATATTGGAAAAGCATATGAAACAAACCTTGAACGACAAAGAGAACTATTTCATAATATCAGATGGAAGACTCAATGTTATTATAGCTTCCTCTTAGCAGGAATCAAAACTGATATAAAAACTTGTGAATCAGAAAAATCTAACCTCTCTTTAAAAATGAAAGCAAAGGCTCAAAAACTGAAGGACATTATTGACAAAGGGATATTTGTTATAAAAGATAAATATAAAAGTGATATGATACATATATTACAACAACGAAATAGAAAAGTTAATAGACACCTTGCCATTATTGCCAAAAATGAGAAGAGATTTGAACTGTTAGCAAACACACCTGTGAAATTTCTTTTACTCCGAAAGAAAACACATGTCCAAGAGATGTACAACACATCTAGTGTTACAAATCTATTTATGCTCTTCGCAACTGAGGAAATTTACAGAAAGGATATAATTGCATTACTCACAGAAATCCAAATCACAGACACTGATAAAAGGCAGTTGAAAAATGAATGCCTGCTGAAAATAATGGAATCACCAGTTCTACACAGATCTGTCGAAATAACAGGTATAAGTGGTGTTATACACATTTCCACTGGGGCATTAGATACAGTCTGTATCAGCGACTGGGAAAACCATCTCCTCTTTACAAACAAGAAAGGTGATACCGGTATTTATAAACAACCAAATATAGATATAAGTACGTTGTGAGGATTGCACACATTAAGCAGAACCTGTGACCTTATTTTTATAAATTCCTTTGAAAATATCATTAAACTAACAGAAAATAAAACATCAATTATAAATTTATTTAAAAAGAGAAAACTCGAACCATGCGAATGGACACTAAGATGTGTCTATTGTTCTCCTTGCAATGGAGATCTGTTGGTTGGCATGTGTAGATACGATACAGATTCAGCTAAGGTTAATCGATATAACGAAAAGGGAGAACACTTACAGACTATTCAATACAACAACACAGACCACGAACTGTATGAAAGCCCCGAATACATCACAGAGAACCGCAATGGAGATGTTGTTGTCTCTGACTGGAACCGTGCTGTGGTGGTGACAGACCGCCATGGAACGCATCGTTTCTCCTACACAGGACCTCCATTAGGACCACGGCTATTACCACGTGGAATCTGCACAGACGCACTATCAAATATCCTAGTGTGTGATCGTAGCTTAAACGTAATACATGTTATTGATGTGAAATGACACTTTCTAACATTAATACAGACAAAACAAGATGGTATAGAATCACCTCATGGTCTGGGGTATCAGACCAATTCTCATCTTCTCTGGGTTGGATCGTACGAGAGCAACAGAGTATGTATATACAGATACTTATGCAGACAGGTAAGGTAATTGTTTTCTTAATGAACAAATGCATACTTGTGCACACATTACCAATTACGTATGATACATGTGCAGTCACATAGCGCTGAAAGAAGGCATAGCGATGTCTTTGAGGCTAATATGTAAAAATAAATCGCCTTGAATGAAAATTACGAATATCAACATATTAGACAGCTACAACAAAATAAAATTTGTAAGCCAGTATAACCTGCAAATCTTTCTACTTTGATGACTCAGTTACCAAGCATAATTCATTGGTTTGAGGTATATTACACTTATCAAAATAATTCATCTACGCATTATTTTCATATTCAAGATTATATTGATATTTCAGAATTGAAGCAACCCACGGGTGTAGATGAATTTTACACTAGCCACTACTTTTGAGACATGATAATCATTCTCTCTTTCTACCAGGGAGAGTGCGAGAATATTATCACAGAAAAGAAAACTGCCTTTCGGAAAACACAACCAACTATTATAGCTTTATGTCTAAGAACCAGTACAAAAATTGACAGTAGGATTCATTAAAAATCTCTTAAGGTACTTGGATCCTCGGCCAAGAAGGATAACTCTTTAATTTATAATTTAATTCAGAATCTCATAATGAAGCTCGAAAAATTAAATCTCTTTATGCAACAGTTTTCATTTTATCATGATAATGTTGATAACTTCTCAATGTCCTGTAAGGTTGTTTGAAGTTCTCCGAAAGGTCTTGTAAAAAGTCAAAATGTTTACCTTATATAGTAAACCTCTGTTTAAGGAAAGTCAAAGGGACCATTGAAAATACTTTGCTATAACCATAATTTGTTTTATCCTTATAAGGTATCCATTACATTTACAGAGCTGGGGATCCAAGGTTACCGCGTTATATCTGTGAATTCACAATATCTCTGTTCGTACTAAACAAGTATTACTGTAAAAGTATTTCAAAATTACTTTACCTGTTTTAGACAGGTATAATAAAATGACTCCAAAGTATTTTACAATTTTAAAAACAATTTTCTCAATATTCTACCATAAATAAATTTTAAAGATTCTAGACAAATTTTGGATATAAAATCTCTTACTTGAATTACTTAAATATGATTTTTATTCTTAATTCACATAAATAAACAGAAATAATGATTTGACATTTGAGGGCGAGACAGCCTCTTGACAGTGGGCAAAGACAGAGATATCTCAGCCCCGAGGGCGAGACAGCTCTACTCAGGCCCAAATAAATAATAGTCTTGTTTCCTGTTACCCAACCTACCCTAATTTTTTGCTCCTGACCCTAAATTTTTTTTGGTTTGGAAAAAATCTGGAATTTCCGTAATCTCATGTTCCAAAACTGAAAAAAATGATGAATATTCAAGTGGTATTTTATGACATTATATGTTTTAGATAATTATGGACTTTCATAACATACCACTTGAGTCATGCATCAAAAGACAAAATTTATTTAATTTATAATGAAAATATTGGTCTATGACATGTTTAATTTGGTTTTTTTATTAGTTCATATTGAAAATAAAAAGAAATTAAAAAATAAATTATTTTCCTGCCTACCTATCCGCTTTTTTTCAGGCTGGTACCAGGTGCTGTCTCACCTAGTCCAAAACATCTGTATCAAGGCTGATTCACTACTAGGTATATGATTTATGCCTAGGTCACATTAAAGCCGATGGTCGGACGACTAAATTTTTCTGATCTTGTCGTTTGAAAGAAGAAGATCGGTCTGCACAGTATCTGGCGACACGGTGCAGTCACATTATTTCCCAAGGACACCGATGACTGGGATAAATAACACAAAAAATCTTTTTTTCTTTAGAAATCAGCAATATTTTTTCATAGATCTATATTCAGATTGGTGACGTGAGTAATGTTTGAAGGCAAAGTGGCAGAATCTTATGAAATTGTGACTCAGTGTTAAAAATGTGTGCAAAATTTGTATGGAATTGCATAAAAACGACAAATGGGCATATCTAAACAGCAAAGAATTCTTAAGATTTCTTTATATCTTCCGGATTAATTATTTATGCTATTTCCGTTCAAAAAAATTATATCAATCCATGCATCAAAATTTTGTTTCTGTTATGTATCCTTAAAAGGTTAAATATTCACAATATATTCCCAATCATCGAGCTCTGAGCTACAGTTTGATTTTAACCGTCGACCAAAATTTTCAACACCCTTATTGTCCAACGACAGACGACCGACTTAATAAACTGACTGCCGATGGTCGGACGATGATCGAAGGCTGGTCGACGGATAACTACAGTTGAAGAAATCGGCCACCGACGCATGAAAAATTTTAACTTGGACCGATGGACACAAAATTGGTCGGCCGACAAAATAATAGATCAAAATTGGCCAAGACAACGGCCGATGAATTGACGTCTGTCACCCGAAGATCCCAGTTTTGCTTCAAAACCCGTCGGCCGTTGGTAGTTTTTGGAAATGTGACTGGGGATATAGGCATTGTTGGTGATACAGACTGTTGGATAAACGTATGCTTTATCAACGGGTAGATGCTTTATCAAAAGCACTTCCGGTTTTAATTTAACACGATCCCTCGCTTCAAAATTCTATTTGAATCTTTTATTTGTGATCCCTTTTATTAACTTAATAAAATGAATGTTAAAGAGCGATAATATCTTTAAAAGCCAGAAAAAGACTTGTATATGTCAAAGAAATGTCTTAATTATTTTATCAAGGAATCTGTAATGGCTACTTGAAGACAGATCTTTATGTTAACCCCCCCCCCTCCCCCTTTAAATCGTTTTCGGAGAAAGTAAAGCCTAGCAGTTAAGTTGTTGTTATAAGATTCCTTTAACATCTTCAATAAGGCTTTCTTATATTATGCTACGTATGCCTACCTAGTAATGTAGGTGTAACTTACCATGGATCAACAATGAATCTATACAATTGGGCCCCTATCCTTGCCTATCAAGTTTTGTACTGCCATCGTCCAAAGAGTTCATTTTCATGATCCAATGGTCCGTACAACTTCAGTCAGAAGTCCGTTTGATGTAAAGCTCCAGCAATTGTCACATAATGTTTTCAAAGATGCAGATAGCATAAATTCTAAATTTTGAACACGATCTACTTTCTTTCGAGGTATGTCATAACATCAACGGTGCTACGTCATCACGTTATACGTCATCAATTTGAATTTAGTTCGGCAGGGGAAGTCTCAAAGTTTTGTTAAAACGAAAGTCGTATGAGATAAATATAGCTGCAAAAATGTAGCCCTCTCCGATATTTTTTATCTGATATTTTCTGTAGAGGGCTACAATTCCATCGCATCTCCGTAATGGTGCAAATATTTTTTTTTTTGATACGGGTGATTGGAGGCAAAATAAATTATTATGCCCTCGTAAACGAAGTTTCGGGGGTATATAGTTTTTGTCGTGTCTGTCTGTCTGTCTCTCTGTCTGTCTGTCTCTCTGTTTGTCTGTTTGTCTGCAAAAACTTTAACCTTGCCCATAACTTTTGATACAGTGGAGCTATGATTCCATGTGATAAGACCTTTCTTTGCGTACCACCAAATTTGAACTTTTGACCTTGACCTTGGAGTTCGGCCCACTTTTTACATGAAAATTTTAAAATTTTACTTTGGCCATATCTTTTGAACAGTATACATCAGGACATTTATACTTCACATATATAATGTTTGTTAAAAGACCTTTCATTAGATACCAACAACCTTGACCCTTTGACCTTGACCTTGTAGATTTCCGTACTTGTGAAAAAACTTTAACCTTGGCCATAACTTTTGAACGGTAAGGGATAGGGCTTTCATACTTCATAAATGTAATTCTTGTGAAAAGACCCTTCATTGCATACCCAGAACTTTGACCCTTTGACCTTGACCTTTGAGGTTGACCTACTTTAAAAAAGCAAAAATTTAAAAATTTTACTTTTGCCATATCTTTTGAACAGTAAACACCAGGACATTTATACTTCAAAAATGTTATGTTTGTTAAAAGACCTTTCACTGGATACCAACAACTTTGACCCTTTGACCTTGACCTTGAAGATTTTTGTACTTCTGAAAAAAATTTAACCTTGGCCATAACTTTGAACGGTAATGGATAGGGCTTTCATACTTCATATATGTAATCCTTCTGAGAAGACCCTTTATTGGATACCAAGAACTTTGACCCTTTGACTTTGACCTTTGAGATTGACCTACTTTAAAAAAGCAAACCTTGACCATAACTTTTAAAGAGTTAGGGCTAGTGCTTTCATACTTTATATATTTAATTCTTATGACAAAACCTTTCATTTGATAACAATAACTTTGACCCTTTGTCCTTGACCTTGGAGTTTGACCTACTTTTTAAGAAATTGAACGTTGACCATAACTTCTGAACGGTTAGGGCTAGGGCTTTCATTCTCTACATAAGTATTTTATGTGGCAAGACCTTTCATTTGATACTAATTACATTGACCTTTTGACCTTGACCTTGGAGATTTTTATACTTATTAAAAAACTTTAGCATTAGCTTACTTTCAAATTTCACAATTGTTTTCCAGTGAGAATACCCTAACTTTGGTACCAATTAATTTAACTTGCATTTAAGAAAAGCTTAATCTTTGCAATGTTGCCATACGGGGGCATCAGTGTTTTACAAACACATCTTGTTTTTACATTAAACTTACTTCTTATAAGACGGAACTTTTATTCACTGTCAACAACATAGCCTGTTAAACTCGAAAACCATGTAAAATAAATCTGTGTCTTTCCCAGCTGCAATATATTCAGCAGCCATGACAGTTCACGCGTGACGTAGTGAAACTTTCGCTTGAAATTTGGAACAACCAAATAAAGCAAATGTCGATGTTTATAAACGATTGTGCTATAATATATTACAAAAACATCGATAAATAAAACCATTTCAAGTGTTATTTTAGCGCAAACAGCGATACGTATGCTTAAAATAAGGGAATTCCTAGTAGATCCGCTCCTATAGAACCTAAATTCTCATTGGCTGTCCCAAAATACAATCCATCAAGGTCAGTAAACATGGCGGATAAATTCAAGTTAAGCTGTTGACACACACGAAAAACAACCGATATATGGATCGTTGTATATATTTTTGGATCAATTTATGTTTTGCTTAATTACATATTTGGATTCCAGGTAAGAGATGATAATAAAATAGCCATTTACTGATAATTTGAGCCGAAATCCGTGCGGGAGTGATCCACTGCCGCATCTGCGCCATTATAGAGATCCTAAGGAGTTGTAGCCATCTCCCCTAAAAAAATCGGAGAGGGCTACATTATTGCAGCTAAGATAAATAGAACATCTATAATTGTGTGATTTGATATTGGCTTTATCCAACTTGTTGAAATGGTGTATATTCGCTCGGCAAGCCTCGCGAATATATTCACCATTTCAACTCATTGGATAAAGCCAATATTAATTCACACAATATAGATATCCTCTATATATGCATGTTTGTGTACTAAGGAATTGTCAATGAATAAACTTACTTTGAAAATTTACAAATACAAAAGAAAAAAAATGTTGGGACTCAAAAATCAAACTCAAGAAACCTGCATTATCTCATACCTTCAATATACATGTATTTGCAGGTTCTTATGGCTTAATTTATATAATGTACATGTTTGTGCTTTTCTATCTTGTAGTTGCACCATGCAGCTATTCAGATTCCTGCAATGAAAAGTTTTGTTCTGAAAACTCATAAAATACTATCTGTTAAATTATTTTATTGAAATAGTGAAGGGGAAAAAATTATAATATATTTTTAAAAAATCATAATCCTTCACACTTGCGTTACGTATGTTGCACAAACTAGATAAAATGCAGAATATGCATAACAACTCTCCTGATCTTCCCTGTGAAATATTTTACCAGTATTTCAAAACACTGAATACTGCAAATAGCAATCAGAATGATTTCTACAAATTCATTATGGAACAGTTTAATGTTTTAAAACAGAAACTAGAGAATGATGTTTGTCCCCCTATTACAACTCACGAAATAATGAATGCCATTAAAAATCTAAAGCAAGATAAAAGTACATCCATGGATCTTATTTCAAATGAAATGCTAAAAAATGGAGGTAGTGTATTACTGAAGCCACTAAAAAAACTGTTTAACTTTATTTTAAACTCGGGACAATTTCCTAATTTTATAGAATGAAAGTATTCTGGTGCTCTTACATAAATCTGGTAACAAACTTGATCCCTGTAATTATAGAGGTATATCTATTACATCAAACTTAGGAAAACTTTTCAATAGGATTATTCATTTAAGATTGCTATATTTTATTAAGAACACATCACTTATTAGTGAAAATCAAATTGGTTTTTAAGAGAAAAGCAGAACATCAGATCATATTTTTACAATTAAGACTACAACCGATTATTATAAAAACAGAAAGCAAAAGGTTTATGCGGCTTTCATCGATCTCGTTAAAGCCTTTGATACTATATGGAGGATTAGACTTTATTATAAACATCTGAAATCCAATATACACACCAATATGTTCAATATTGTATTTTCAATGTATGAAAATACAAAAACCAAGATTAAGTTTGAAATGCTTTGACTTTGAAATGCTTTGACTTTGAAATGCAATGGAAATCTGAACTTAACTATGTTAGTACTTAAGGAAAAGGCCAGAAAAGCATAATTTAAGATTAAGAAAACCATTGGTTTGGATAATCGGAGTAAACTTTTGGAAAAACTTTTTGACTCAATTACAACACCAGATCTTCTTTATTGCTTTGAGATCAGGGGTATTTATAATAACATTGGTGAAAATTCTATAATTGAAACATTTCACATGAAGTTTATTAAGGAATATATAGGAGTACATTGTAAAACTACTAATGCTCCTTGCAGAGCAGATTTAGGTAGAAAACCCCTGTGGACAAGAATACAATTTTCAAGTATAAAATTTTGGAACCATCTTATTACATCCAAGAATACATGTACTTTAGCATCTAAAATCTATAAAACAACAGTCAAAACAAACTCATGGACTAAAAATATTTTTTTCAATTTTCAACAAGTTGGGATTTTCATTCATTACTAAAAAAAAAATTCAATAAAACCACTTTTGAGAAGCATAAAACAAAGAATATCAGATCAATGCGTACAAGAGGAATATGCAAAGATTCATAATTCATCGAAACTAAAATTTTATCAAGTTGCTTTTAATAATTTCATACGATGCGGATACACTGATATATATATATATATATATTAAAAAAGAAAATAGACAGATCAATTATTAGCAGATTGAGACTTACTGCTCATAACCTTGCCATAGAAAAAGGAAGACATTCTTCTACACCCACAGATAAAAGAATTTGTAATATATGTAACACAGGGGAGGTTGAAGATGAATTTCATTTTTTCTTCATCTGCCATAAATACAATAATCATAGGTTAACTTTTGAAAGGAATTTGATGATAGATATTTGTATTTGTATTTTGATTTTATGTGAATAGGAATATTTTAAACTTTGGTATTGCGTTATATTAAGGTAAACCAAAAAGTATAGCCTGGGTCTGAATTTACCTAACACCGATATTATAGGATGGTTTGGAAAGGCAAGGTCAAAATTCATTGGTGACGTAGTTTGATGCAGACAACAAACGTTGTTTTGCACTGAGATTAAAAATAAAATATTAAACGAAGGATTTATGTGTTCAAAGAGTTGGAAGTATAATTGAATTCAACTGTTCTTAAAAAATAAAACTTTATATGTTAATGTTTTGTAATTAATGTTTTCAGTTCTTCAACCCTTCACATTGGGCAGAATTGGGAACTCATGAAGAGGGGGGGGGCATTATTACGCTGGGTGGAAATACATCGGCTTAATCGAAACATCAAAATCAAAGTACACTTTACGTGACTGTACAAAACAAATACAAGACATTTTTTTCTAAATTCGATCATTGGTGTTCATTTCACAATTTTTTTTATTTACCAGCAACACCTGCAACAGTGTCTCTCTTCGTATCTCATGTTTTCTTAGTAAATCAACATCTTCAGTGCTAACCTCTCATTCTTACTCAGTGCAGTGGTATCATGAGAAACAAAATTTGCTTCCATACCCATGTTCTGAGTGACAACCTGTGAAAATGTCTTTTGAGGGGGCTTTGCGCACTCTTACAAAAACGTCAGTGAATAAGAAACAACCGATAACATCTAACATTATTTCCAAAGTTTTTAAAAAGCAACTTGCCCGATTATTTGATTTGCTTATTAGATTTCTCTTTGTTCTTGTATATGCAGGTTTTTTCAGGGCCAGAGATCTGTGCAACATTAAGAAATCAGATATTATATAGGGTTATTGTACTTATATTGGTGAATATTAGCACGAGTTGGCTGTTAATATGCACTAGCTTGCTCATCAATATAAGTTCAATAATTCCTTTATTATAGAGTTAAAACATTTCCTTATAATTATACCCGCACTTTCTAAAGAAAGCTCGGGTATATTGTTGTTAATCATGTCCGTCCGTCCGTCCGTCTGTCACACTTTTCTTCCCTGAACTCCTCCTCCATTTTGGTTGGTGGTGTCATGTAGATGTAAGGTTTCGGAATTTTGATTTTGCCCCGGGGGGTCAAATGGGAGTCGAAAACTTACGTTTTTTTAATTCAAAAAGACCCGTCCTCCCTGAACTCCTACTACATTTTACACAATAGCCTAATCTTTTGGGAGATGCTTGGTGGTGTCATGTAGATGTGCAGTAAGGTTTCGGAATTTTGATTTTGGCCCGGGGGGTCAAATGGGGGTCGAAAAATGACGCTTTTTTATGCAAAAAACCCTGCTTCCCTGAATTTCTCATACATTTTACTCGGTAGACATCATAATTAAGGAGATTTAGATATTTTGAAAATTAGATAAAAATTCAACGTAAAGGGGTAAAAAATCATAGCTTGCTGAGAAACATCTTGAATTCTTACGAGTAATGTACATGTTAAATGTGAAAGTCATGTCTCTTCTCAAAGGTTATAAGGAAATGCAACATTATTGAAAAGTGGGTTAAGCTTCATGATTTATTTGGAAAGGTCTTATCACAGGTAATAATATATATGCATGTATAATAAGAATGCCCTAATTTTCTCTTTCAAAATGATTAATTCAAAACAATGTAATTTTTTTGCAAGTAGGTCAAACTTCAAAGTCAGGGGTAAAAAAATCATGCCATCGTTACAGGTAAATACCATTACATATGTTTAATATGAATGCATTGATGATGGTTAAATATTTCTATGAGAATCGGTAAAATTTGCCCAGTGGTTCTAGAGAAGTTAAAAATGTAAAAGGTTTTAAGACAAACAGATGGACGACAGACGTAATGTGATCAGGAAACCAGAAAAGCTCAAATGAGCTAAAAAGTATGATTCATAAGTATTTTGAAAGAGTTACCATGGTTACAGTATTTGAAAAGCTTTTTTATGCATTTTTTTTTGAGAAGCTGAAAATGTATGACATGAAAACATTATTGAAAAAACTTTACAAGTCAGAAAATAGTATGATTAAAGATAGTTAATCAAGGTGTTTTGAGTAGCAAAATAAATCTTGAAAACTTTCTTAGCTAATTCAACCACAGAACTTAGCCAATTTTAAGATGCACAACCTTTTCAACTCTTATAATAATTATTTTTAAAATATTAATATCATAATTTCTGATTCAAGGGAGAACAAGATATACGATGTTTTATGTTATTTTAGTAAAGTGTTTGTTTGTTGTGAAAACATCTCTCTCGGGAATTTTTCCCTTATACTGTATAGAGACACCACCACTTAAAAATTAATAAGACAATATGTGTTTGTGGCTAGGGAGATTTATCCCCCTTTGCTTTGTTTATTTGCTTTGTTATTTAAATAAGACTATTCACTGAAGCAAATAAAAAATGACTTGGGACATCATACCCCTTAGAAAACATTGACCCCACGACTTCACTTTTATTGTTTTTATTTTTTTTTCTGCGATGTGAACCCCCCTCCCCCCTCCCGAAAAAATTCTGGATCTGCACCAGTAACTGAATGTTACATCACAACGGGAGCTTCACAATGTGAAATTTGTTTACTGTGGCATGTGATGATCTTTGACCCTTTTTTAACTTTAAGCGAATCATTTGCATTTCGGTTAATTTTAACCCAATCTATACTTAAACTTGTATTTACCGCCTGTCATAGGTCCTCCGCAGTACTCTTAAGGCTTCCCATAGCTTAAGATGTGTTTAAAACGTAATACTGCATTGCAAGGTGGATTTTAAATTTATTTTTAAGTTATGTACCTAAATACGACCAATTCATATAGAGAGTTCCCTTGGCTATATATAAACATATTTGTTACGATATCACATGACCTCGTTGATCACGATCAAGATATTAGAGAGCACTCATCAAAGTTCTGTGTTCATTCACTAAGACAAGGATGTGCTTCAGCCGCAGCCAATGTAGACATCCCTGATAGACCTTTGAAGGGTCAAGGACGGTGGAAGAGTGAAACAGAAAAGAATGGTTATGCATGGTAAGGACAGTGCAGAAAAGGCTCTATTTGTAAAAAAAAATGATATTGTAATTAATTTTTTCTTTTCCTTTTTTCCTCAGACGTTTATTTTTCGAATCTGGCTACCCAAACAGAAAAAAACAGTCATAGGATCATGCTAACAGCTCATGTTTAAATCATGGTTTTGATATGATTTCGGTATAGGAAAATTTCACATGCAAATGAGCTAATGGATCATGGTTCTGAGATGATCTGTTAAAGTAAACAACTAGCAAGAAAACCATGATCCTAGTATGATCTGTTGTAGCTAACAACTCGTATTAAAACCATGATCCTGGAATGATCTGTTGTAGCTAACAACTCGTATTAAAACCATGATCCTGGTATGATCTGTTGTAGCTCACAACTCGTATTAAAACCATGATCCTGGTATGCTCTGTTGTAGCTCACAACTCGTATTAAAACCATGATCCTGGAATGATCTGTTGTAGCTAAGAACTAGTATTAAAACCTTGATTGTGGAATGATCTGTTGTAGCTAACAACTCGTATTAAAACCAAGATCCTGGTATGATCTGTTAAATTGAACAACTCATAGGAAAATTCTACTTCTTATGCAATTTAACTAAACGCTTTGATATTTGCAATAAAGTTCTCTTTAATATTTGATAAATAATTTCAGTTACCAAAAATTAAGAAAAAATATTATACACATATGTCACATGAACCATGACGTCATATAAATGTAATCCCAACAATTGATCTTCCTTAATAAGATGACGATCTAAATATAAAATATTATCCAAACTATTCACTGAATTTTATAAGAACAGAATCACAGAAATCCATTCTTCTTAAAGAATAATCCGGAACTCATTGATATCACTGCTTATTTATGATTCTGCAAAAGCATATAATTACAACATTTGTTCACTACAGAATCAGCAGAGTGGTGGATCTATTATTCAGAATCACAAACACTGAAAGGGCTCCCAATGAAGTAGTCTATCCTCTGATATAAGCTCTTTATATGTGTATATAAGCACCCTGAAAAGAAACGTAGAGAAAGTGGTATTTATTTATCGATCAACATATCATTGTCTTTAGATCATGAAATATGAAATATTCAAGTACTTTCCCCATTTCATTAGTGAAAAGAATTAGATTAATCACCAAAAGAATAATATTGTTGAAATGTAATATTATTTACGAACACAAATTTTGTCTTCACCAAAGGCGGGTCTTTTGAATTTGGTATTTGAATGCAACTCAGATGTTTATCATGAAGATGGAAATGTCGGTAGCTGCAAAAGAATTTAATTTTTATAAATAAACATTTTATATCACGATTAACATGTACATGTACAGCAAATATTTGAATCAAGGAGGTCAATTTGATGCTTAAATTAAGATTTCAATTCAAATCCATGTAAAGCTTTGCTATGTCGCTTCTACAAATTTACAAAGGAAAATTGAATCATGCACTTGCTGATAGAAACTAGATATTAAAAAGGGTCAATAATAAAATTAATGAATTATACTTACCGAGTATAGAGTTAATAGTCCAGCATTTATTTTTATTGCTTATATGATGCAAAAGCTTTTTTTTTAAATCGGCAACAAGAAAACGCGCACATCTTGTTTATCAGAATTCAAATTCTGACCTAGATCAGCTGCAAACCACTGTACTACAGCGAGCTGCCCAGCAGGAGAATTGCATAACAAGGTTACTATCACTCTGAAACTGACCGGTGATCCAATCCTAATCCCTAATCTAATGCCTCAAAGTTAGATTGGGAGTGGATCACAAATATAACATAAAGAGAAAGAGTTTTAATATAATACTGGCCGCGTTATTTAAACAAAATACATGTGTGCATAATACATAATTAAGGTCTTCCGTTTCCAACGGAAGACCTTCTACTGATTCTGATGATTAAGATTATTCTTAATATTCTTTTTTTTTCCTTTTCCTAGACGCCAACTTTGAGGCCTCATATTTCACTCATTTCTCAATGGATTTTGCTCAAAATTTCAGAGTTTATAGACGTTACTAAACTCTATCAGAATGCTATCTAAAATATCAAAAAGTCACTTCCGGTTTTGAGTTATTTCCCTTTAAACGAAAATTTATAGGCTTTCGTTTCCAGACAAAGGCTCAGAGACGGCTAAAGCTGGAGCAGACATTTTACTGATTTTAGATAATACAAGGATTGAAGTTGTGCATGGCGGTTTTTGTTTTTCGATTTCCCTATTCAAAATAGTGCTATATAGGGGTCAAAAATTAGAACGCCTTAAAGAGCGAAAATTTACACATATTTTTCTTTTTATCTTCTAAAGTAAAAATATTTTGTTAAAACATATTGAACAAAATTTGTGCAGAATTACAAGATCTTTCAAATGATATCTCGAAAAAAGGGCTGACCCCTAAATTAAGGGATCTAGAGGGGCCAAAAGTTTTTTCCAGATATCTCAAAAAGTATTGAGAATTTGTAATACATCCAAGAAACAAAGTTGTTCAAAATGTCAAGCTTAATCTATTTAAGTCGTCAAAATGTGTTCGGCGACGTCACTTCCGGTCAAAACGGAAGTAGTCAGAAAATGCATATTTTTGCCGTTCTTGACAAGTTTTTGGGTAACATATGTCACTGGAAGCATAAAACTTAATTTTCCGTCCATCGAAATCACTTCCGGTCAAACCGGAGGTAGCCAAAATAGCTTATTTTTTTAAGTTTTGATGCAAAATTGAAATTATAAAGTGACTGGAGACAACTAAGCTCATTGCTTTCTTTTGTTGACGTCACTTCCGGTCAAAACAGGACGGAAGACCTACTCGTTGCTTTGCAACGAGCTTTGCTCTAGTTTAAATATTAATTATTGTATTTGTTTGTCATTTCATTCAACTTAAAAAAAAATGTCTTTGTAACTATACCTGTACATGCTGTATGCATTTTAATTATTAAAACTTAATTTTTCTGTCCTCTTTTAAATAAGACTTTTATTGATGTATGCATGTTGTTTGATTCTCCAAGCTAGAGTGAATTTAAAGCTTGCATTTTCACCTATCATAGATGACAAAGTTAACAAACCATATCAGGATCATACAACCAATTTTGACAAAGTTAAGAAATCATATAAAACTCATGATTCTCAACAGAGAAGTTAACAGATCATGTGTAACTCGTATGGAGTTTAAAGACAAAGTTAAGAAACCACATCAAAATCACAAACTTTTAGCAGTTAAGTTAACGAATCATTTCAAACTCATGTTCCTTTGTTTTTTAAGTTAATGACACATGTCAGAATCGCAAGAAAAGCATAGCAGACTCATTCCCCAGAAACAAACCACATCAGGATCATACTTCCTTATTTGTCATCTATGATTTCAGAATGATCCATTTAATGGATCATGTCTAAATCATAGTTCAAAATCATGAATTTGTGAGTTTGATATGATTTGTACGTGATTTTGGCATGATTTGTTAAGAAAAGTTTTTGTTTGGGTAACATTGTCGCCTCCTCAATATTTGTGTTTGAGTTGTTTTTGTATATGTCTAAAGAATATTAAATAATTTATGTTCGTCTGAGCGAAACGAAAGAGGACATAACATATCTTAACAATAGATGACACATGACTCTCAAATGTCAGACAGGAATCGAAATATAAACACCAAGGTTTTAAACGGGCAATGAAACAGAATGTTTTCTCCAAAACTATTTTAACTATTCAATCATGAAGGAAAATTTTTAATAGCAGTCCGTTACTAACTAGAATCACCATTTTCTTACTGTCAAATAAGGGAGAAAATGAGTGACACGCCATTCTGTTGCCACCACCTTCATGAACTGTCTGATTTCAAAGATGTTATTCTACAATATATCAATATTGTGACCATTTTATGAATTCAGTTTTTCTTGCACACATATATAATTAAGGTCAATTTAAACTATTGAAAACTTAGGGCAGTTTTTGTTTTTCATGGAAATTTGAGAAAACACATTGTTTGATTTTTTTGGACACCCTTTTTACCCAAGGGACTTGTTTAAACAAGTTGAAAGTAAAGTACATAAACCTGCTTGGATAATAATATTGACGAACAAGTTGATGAAACAAGAGTATCAGCAGTTTCCTGTAAAATCATTATTTCACAAGTTCCATGGACGATACAATGATCTATCACCAAATACAATTTATCATATAGTCAAGGCCGACTTACGTCTTTTATTGTGTCTAAAATGTAACACAAATAAATGAAATAGAATTGATTATACCATCTATTTAATGGAAGTCGATTAATATCATTCTAGGCATTTCAGGACTTGACCAACATTGGCTCTAGTTTTTGCGCCTGATCATCATTAAAATCTCCTTTAGAGCTTCACGACTGTTTTTCCAGTGATACCATATCGGATATTTATGACCATTCTTTGCAGATTGGGTGTACTGCCCGTTAAGGTTTGAGTGAGCACAGTTCAAGTACCACCAGGCTCCATGCCATGTTGCAGCACAGTTCTCATACTTTGTTCTGTCATTATCCTGATCCTTTGTGCTGAATTTCATTCCATTGTGATACTTTAAACTGTCACCTGAAACAGAGTATTAAAAAAGTTTATTGCCTATCAATAACACAGAAAGAAATGACATTATGAAAAGCAATGGTGAGTATTGTATCTTTATCTAAATATTCCAAGCTAGCAATGGTAAAACATCATTGTGAACCAGAAATATAATATTGTATAATTCAAATGTTTTAATTTATGAATCATATTTATTTTAATCCATGCTTTAAAAAAAAGACTTGTATCAATATATTTGTTATTCAAAAATATGCCATGCACACGATAAAATTTTTTTTCTGTATTGAAATTAGTTGGTTATTCATTGTCAAATATATTTAAGGAATCATATTCCAGTCTGTAGGGTATACTCTTTAACAACACATGAAAACGTTGGTTAACTTTTTAAAATTGGTAAATGGTATACTTTAGATCTGGTGCTTTGGGGAATAGTAAAACCTCTTGCAACTGTATACTGTTGAAGACCTGCTTCCATTTGCCTAATTTGCTTTTTGACATATGCGTCATTCAGATGAAAGTTTTTAAATAGCATAATATAGAGGTAACAGAAATCAAATCAAATCAAGAACTGATGCTTTTGATAGATCTTTTGTCTCTGAATATCATAGATCATAAATCAACGAAAAAGCCAAATTTTAGCATTTGCGCCTTCTTGTCTGTGGCTTTAGTAGAGAATGGCTGTCAAATTGGCAATAGCGTTAAAAAATAATTATTTCAATAGAAAGAATCGTATTCCCTTAAATGAAATTGTCAGAAAAAAACCGCTTTATTTTTTAGCGTATTATTCCTACCATGACTTTCTTTTCATGCCCCCGTAATCCAAGATCGAGGTATATGGCTTATGCCCTGTCCATCTGTCTGTCTGACTGTTTTCTGTGAAAATATTTCTCTGTATGTCCACTAAAACTTTACGCTTGCCCATAACGTTTGATTGTTGGAGGTCATGACCTTCATATTTCAAATGTGTAATCCTTGTGATAAAACTTTTCTTTGGGTACAATTAAATTAGACCTTTCGACCTTAACGTTGAAGTGTGA
This sequence comes from Saccostrea glomerata, assembly GCA_003671525.1. Taxonomy (NCBI): domain Eukaryota; kingdom Metazoa; phylum Mollusca; class Bivalvia; order Ostreida; family Ostreidae; genus Saccostrea; species Saccostrea glomerata. The sequence goes on along the minus strand of PRKT01001858.1, from coordinate 14,441 downwards.
CCCAGTATTGCAAAGATTTTACCCAACTTCAACCGTAGTAATAATATTTGAATATTTGTTGCGAAGGTTTTATACTTCATATATATTATGCTTATGGAAATACCTTCCTGTAGATACCAACAAGTTTGACACTTTGACCTTGCCCTTGGAGTTACTATTAAAATGTATTTACTTTAACCTTGGCCATAACTTTGAACAGATGTGCTAGGGCTTTCATATTTCAAAAGTGTATTTCTCTTGGGGAGTCCTTATTTTGGGTACATGTACCAGCATTGATTTGTATTTGCATTTATATCCCTACAGGGGTAAAAATGTTTCACAGACATTTTTCGAGTATTTTACATTACTTCTAATTATCTTGTTTGTTTGTCATGTTAATATGTTTGTATGTATATTTTCTGTTTAATTCAAATGTGTATTCTTTCTTTCCTTACACTGAATTTTTCTGTTATTCGACATTTTCAATCACTTTAAGATTAAGTCATATTGATGTGTTTTTAACGTATTACAAGGCCTACCTGCAGTTCCTGAATACCCTGTCACAGTGAGTCTGTATTTACTGCCTTCATTCCCGACATAAAATGTTGAGAACTGAGCGTATGCTTCTTCACCATTAAACCTTTGAAGCTCAACCCGGAGTTCCTGGTCCTTGTTCTTTGTCAGCTCATATATTGCACTATTTCCTTAGATAGAAATAATATGATTTTTTATTGTTTCATCATAAAGTGTTGCTTAGACCTTGCTTATGAAACATCAATTTGTATAAATTTTTAGATCGACATCAGGAGATTTATCATTTTTTTTACTACAGGTAAATCTTAAAATTCGTTATGCAGGAAATATTTCCATTCTACAAGTAGGTACAGATGCCACTTGAACAAATGATATTCGTTTCAGATTTCTACTTTTGGGTGTTTTACATTTGTACACGAAACAATAAACTCCTTCATGTCACCTGATCCCACCTCTAATGTTTTGGCGGCCCGTACTTGCTACCTATTAGCAGTTATATTTGCAATCTGAAGATCACTTAGAAAGTTCAGTAGTGCAAGGCCATAACCAAGTGAAATCTCAAAGTATAATTTATAAATATCTTAGAAATTCACTAAAGTTTGTAAAATGTGCTTCATAGATTCTATATGCTAGCTTCTACTATTTCATTGTTAAAATCATATTTGTATGTCTGCATAGTGAATATTTTGTTTGTCAGCTACATTAAATATAGAAATAATTGGGTTTTTTTTTAAAAGATTTCACAAGGATCCCATCAATTTTACTATGATCCTGTGAATGTATGTCCTTGTACTAGAGGGATTAATCAAGGCCCTTGCATGACCATTTAATGTACCTACAGCCATATATACGATACAGTATTATATATTTTGGTTGTGAAAATATTCAAGTAAACCATATTACGCTAATTAACGAAGCGACAAAGGCGGACGATTTTGCTTCATTATAAACGTAAATGATTATGTCCGTTCAGTTTCTAATATACATGTAATTTAGTCACAGAGAATGAAAACTACATCGCTGTAAGGGTCAGTTCATTATTATTAAAATTGTATTTTTATTATTGTACTTTATCTTCCTCTCAAAGGATACAATCCCACTCCAGAGAACAAGGTATGGTAACGTCCGAATCTGGCCATTTTCTCAATGTTAATATAAGAACACAGTTTAACTTAATATGATGCTTGTTTTAAAACCAGCAAAAAAATTATTTGAAAGCTTATACAGAGGCCGCAAGAGAGTGCAACAGTGAGACATTTTACCGAACTTCCACAATTAAAGTGAAATTTCGTCAAATTTGAGATACTTTCAACTTGGAAAATATAGAGCACAAGTCCGATGGTCACATGCACCAAAGCCGATGGTCTGGCCAAACCCTGAAGGTGAGACACGCCAAAGTCCAATGGCAAAAAATGGGAAAAAACAGTTTACGTTAATGACATCATAGTACAACTGCTCCAAATCGCAATGCCGCGCCATGCCTAGTTCCGATAATATAAACCCTAATCTATTTGACTGCCGTCACAAGAAAAGGGCCCTTAAGGTCTGGTTTGGATTTTTGATGCGGCATTGCGATTTGACACTTTGGCATGTTTCACCATCAGGCTTTGGCCAGACCATCGGATTTGGTGTGACCATCGGACTTGTGCTCTATATTACCAAGTTGAAAAGTATCTCATGAATGTTTTTAGGATCTAAATTGTTTAGTTACTTTCTTTGTTAAAAAAATAATCAGAGTTATACATTTTTATCTTAATTGAACAGACATATTAAGCATAGAAGTCTTTTCAATACTTATACTCCAATTTAGGTTATATGTTTTTCCCCCACAATTTTCTCCTTGCAAACGTATCAAGACTTGAAATGGATCAAGCAAATATAATCTTATAATTTAGAAAAAACTGTAATAAATAATAATAATAGTATTAGTATTTAAGAAACAAACATGCTCTGTCTTTTTTGTTCTACCTCAGTGGGATGAGGAAGAAGTACACGTTGTTCTGTTTATTAATATACGTATCCAAACCTCAATTTCAATATTTCAACATGTCGCAATACCTAGACAAGTCAACACTTTGGTACAGTGTATTCAACTTTGGGGGGAAATTACTTTCAAAATATGTAGCAAGTGATCAGCTAAACAATATTTATATGATTGACCATATGGTTACACAGTATGCTAGTTTTCTGGCATAGAAAGCAACCACAATCATGATCTGAATTAAGACAATATAAAAGAAAAGCCAAGCGTTTTTTAACCCTGCCAGGTTTAAAAAGGTGTGTTTCGTTTGCAAAACGTTCCTTGTATCGGAACATTCTGATGTTGTTCAAGTTTATTAGCAAGATAAATTGTAAACTGAAAGCTTATACATGTACTCGCTTTTAAAATGAAAACTGAATGCGTAAAATTCAGAACCTTCCTACTTTTTGTACAATGTAATGTCTGTTTTTGCCATACTATTAATAGTTTGTATATATGAGACACTCTCCATGGCGCCTGATCCTACGTCTAATGATTTTGGAGGTCTATGTTTATATATATATATATATATATATATATATATATATATATATATATATATATATATATATATATATATATATATATATATATATATATATATATATATATTTTTTTTTTTTTTTTTTGCGGTGAAAAATTAGTAAATCGTTAAATTTGTGAGGATAAATTAGTACTATATAGTAGTTTTTCTGGGTTGAAAACATGCCGTACAGTTTATGTGCCATATGGAAACCTCAGGATTTTTTTTTTTGTTTTTGTTATTTTAAAAGAAAACATTCTTACTTGCGCGGAAGTTTCTTTAGTACTTTACCAATCTCTTAATTAGGAAGTTATAAAATTGTAGTTGTTCAGAATAGTTGTAAAAAAGAATAATCCGAATTACATTGTCCATATTTATCAAGGCTGACTTTTAATATATTTAATGAGAACCTTACAATTTAAACGTTTCAGGAACTTATCTTACCGATCCAGTAGTTTTTTGAGGGATCCCCAAATCCCTGTTTATAATTTAACCACGTCCTGTAAAAATCTGTAGACCCGTCCTGTCTTCTTTGTATAGCCTGAAACATTTAAGAAGGATTTCTCTTATACTTGATTTGAAATAAAGAAGATTTAATTACCAAACCCGTGCATGCGTTTAGACATACAGGTCTCTATAGTTCTAAAGAAATTACTACATGTAGTATTTTTTGTCAATAAGGAATACTTTACATGCATATAACTAACCGTCCAACCCCCTCCCTCTGTTGTCATGTCACAATACACTTTCTTCTTTCCATTTCCATTCGGATAAATTGTATATACACCATCCTTTCCTTTCCGACCTGGATTTTTCTTTAGTATGGTTGCACAGTCTTTGTTCTTTTTACCTGATTTAAAAACAGACTATATACTCTGTATACTACATGTATATGTAATGAAAAATCAAAATAAATATTAAGATTTCAAAATATTTTCGTGAAGATTCTATTTGCAAGTTAGAAAAGGTCCATGTTCTTTTTTTGCTATATATAGTTTGTAACTATAACGTTAACGTGCTTCGTAAAATATGCAGGCGTAAGGAGTCATAGTTCACGTCCTCATGAATTTCTGAAAAATGCATCTCGTAAATAAAACTGCTGTTTGAAAATAAGATGAGCGTATATATATATATATATATATATATATATATATATATATATATATATATATATATATATATATATATATATATATATATATATATATATATATATATATATATATATAACTAAATTTTTAAGCTGTGAAATTATTAATTAGTATTATACCTCTTGCAAGAAAAAAAAATACGGTAAGAATTTTAAACAAAATATACGTACTATCTTGAAATGCGTCCTTTGATATTTTCGTTACGTTATATGTAGAGATAACACCCACTTTGAAGGAAACAGGATGCACATGCTTCACATGGGATCCAGTCAGTTTCCAAAACCAGCGAGAATTTTGAAGGTATTGATAAAGTTTTGCTGCAAATTTGCATTAGATAAATATTAAAACTTTTTCAAAAGGTCTCAGAGTTACATTTATTTAGAGTAATAAAATAAAGAAGGATTTGAATGTCTGCACTAAATTTAAATTTGACTTAAATTTGTAAAAAATAATTCAAATACATCCCGGAACGTAACAGTCAATTTTAACACAAAAATAATTTAGTGTATATTTTATTGAGAAGTGCACAAACACGCTCGTTAATTTTTTTTTCAAATATTAAAGCCAGTATTTACTAATTAAAATATTTGTGAATTTAACAGAAAACTTTTTTTTAAAAAGTAAATATTGAATTATTTTGGAATTTCTTTAGGTTCAAAATCATTTAAATGTTATTTTCATTGTTTAAAAAAAGTTAAAGTTGTTCATTTTCATCATGAAAGGCCAGAAACTTTACGGTTTGTGGTGTTTTCGATATTTTTACCCCTATTAAGATGATTTGCTTTTTTACAACTATTCTCTGCAAACATTAAAAAACTTCAAATGGATCAAGTAGATACAATCAGAAAATTTATAAGACCCCAAAACAAAAATGTTCTGACATTAACCCTCTTTCTAAATGTTGCATAAATTTTTGTAATAGTAATTTATGTTTTTTTAAGTTCATTATAACAATTAATTTTTTTGTCCCCCGCTTTCGCGAAAGCGAGGGGACATTAAATCTCATTCGTCTGTCCGTCCGTCCGTCTGTCCGTCCGTCTCTCCGTCAGTCTGTCCGTCCGTCACAAAAACTTTAACCTTGCCCATAACTTTTGATTCAGTGGAGCTATGACTTTCATATTTCATATGTGTATTTCTTGTGACAAGACCTTTCTTTGGGTACCACCAAATTTGACCTTTTGACCTTGACCTTGGAGTTTGACCCACTTTTAAACAAAAATTTTAAACTTTTTACTTTGGCCATAACTTTTGAAAGGTAGGTACTAAGACTTTCATATTTCACACATGTATTCTTTGTAGCAAGGCCTTTTATTGGATACCAACAACTTTGACCTTTTGACCTTGACCTTGGAGATTTCTTTACTTATGAAAAAACTATAACCTTGACCATAACTTTTGAAAGGTAAGAGCTAGGGCTTTCATTCTTCATATATATATATATATAATTCTTGTGAGAAGACCTTTCAATGGACACCAAGACCTTTGCCCCTTGGACCTTGACCTTGGAGTTTGACCTACTTTTCAAAAACTGTGACCTTGGTCACAACTTTTGAACAGTACATGCCAGGACTTTCATATTTCACATGTATTCTTTGTGGCAAGACCTTTCATTTGATACCAACAACCTTGACCTTATGACCTTGACCAAGGAGATTTTTTGTACTTATGAGAAAACTTTAACCTTGACTATAATTTTTGAATGGTAAGGGCTAGGGCTTTCATACTTCACATATGTAATCCTTTTGAGAAGACTTTTCATTGGATACCAAGAACATTACCCTTTGACCTTGACCTTGGAGTTCAGTGATAATTTCTGAATAGATGACTTATGATAGGGCGTTTATATTAGACACAAAATGACATTAAAAATGACATCTCACCCAAAGAGACACCGAAAGCGGGGGACCACAATTCTTTGAATTTGCTTGTTTTTATATAAAAGTCATATGTAAAATTTATATATGAGTAAGACCCATGAACGTCTTTTATTATAATTTTATAAATAAACATTTCCATACATCAAGATATATTGCAACTTGTCAAATTATCCTGACGAGTTAACACTTCGATATTAAACTCTTTGGGAGAAAATTACTTCCAGAAATTAATTAAGTTATCAGCTAAACAATATTTAAATGAATGACAATTTTGATACACGCATTATCAAAGTTTTCTGGCATAGATCGAAAGCAATCACAAAAAGGATATAAATTCAGACTTTATCAACGAAAAGTCACGCAATTTTAACACTATCAGGTTTAAACAGGTGTGTTACTTAATTTTGCAATGTTCTGCTCTTTCTAGAACTTTCTAATTTAGTTATAGATTTTTCGCAAGATAACTTCTTCACTGAAAGTTTGTACTCGTTTTTAAAATTAAAACCGAATTCGTAAAATTACGGACCTACCTTTCAATTAGTTGACAAACAAAATCATTGTAGAATAATATTACCTCTGTAAGATGGAAGAACCGTGTCGCCATTTGAGTAAACCGACATAAGGACAACACACAAGCTTATCTGGATAACAGACCTCATACTGTTCTATAAGCATTTAACCAAGAATTTACTTTATATAGTAAGTAACCAATGCAATTTCATCATTATTTAGAAAGGTGATACCCTTTTCATGCAAGAAAAAAAAACGATTTTTTTCTACAAAAACAAATATCAAATTTATATCAAATACCAAAATTATATTTTTAAAAAGTTGTAATTCCTTCTAAATTAAATTTATTCTGATTTAAACTACTACTGTTGTAAACCTAGATTTCACGCCACCCCAGGGACAATCTCGTTCATAGGAACTCATCTTTTTTTTATTTTTTTTTTATTTATTTATTCATTCATTCATATTTATTTATTTATTCATTTGCACAAAATATATTTTCATTTGCATGACAAATTTAGACAAGAGAGATTTGTATTACAAATGTTTATTTTACGAAATGCATTGTAGCATATATATTATTACAATGATATGTGGGCGTAACATAACATGTTGTACTGTTTCGCAAAGCTTGATCAGCATAAACTTCGCGTAAATCGATATTTGTCAAAAATTAACGTTTCCGATTTAGATTTTAAGCAATAAATAAATTTAAGGTAAAACATGTGGCACAGTATTTAATAATCAGCTTCACTGTGCCCATAAAACATTAACACCAAACTAATTTACTTGTTATTTAAATTATTTTATTTCTGTCAATATAATATTCTATTAGCATTAGTATAAATTTGGAGAGAGTACTGGAAATTGCGTTTTAACCGTGAAATTGCGTATAATACCCAATATAATTCAGGTATCATTGAACTTAAATCCTCGAAATCGGGTGTAGGCGATACAATCACCTATTGATGAACTTTAACAATGGAATGGTACATTTTTACGAGTCAACTTTTATTATTATTTTTTTTTTATTGTTTTTTCCCTGGTTTTACACGAAGAAATCTATCTCTCTCTCTCTCTCTCTCTCTCTCTCTCAGAGAGAGAGAGAGAGAGAGAGAGAGAGAGAGAGAGATTGAATTAATTCTTCCAAAACTTCCAGGCCTCATTAATGTTTTCTTGTTCATTATTTTTTCTTTGCTATTATTTTATTAGTGTCATTTAGTATTTTTATGGAAGTCATCAACCGATTTAGAGAAAAGGTATTGTTGGCACATTTCATGATGTAAATGAAATATTTTATTTGTAGAGCAAATCATAGGCACTTGGGGTATGGACCCCCCCCCCCCACCTTTTCCATTTTTTCTTTTTAAATCTGGGTTCGAGTCATCTTTTTCCTATTTTTCTATTCTTATATGCACTATATGTTATCAAAAATGCAACTCTTTAGTCTCTACAAGCTGTTTTTAAAAATGCCGTTTTCCACTGATACATTTATGTAATATAAAGTTCATAAAGGAGCGATCTTCGTTCAATAAATCATTATTACAATAATTATCATTCTCATACCATTTTCTATAAAAATAGTGTTTTTACCTGTTATGAAATTAGTGCTGTAAAAAGTGGTTCCATATCTGCATAAGATGCTGAATCGAAGTTTTTTTTTTAATATGCCCATGATTCAAACACATTCAAAAACAAATTTTTAATGAAATCCGAAATTAGTGTAAGATCAAAATGTAAAAAAATGCACAATGGCAATAGTAACTAGAGGTACTGTGAACAATAAGCTCACTAAATGATACCCCCGTCTCCCATATGAATATAATGGCAGTGTCCATGCTTTGTGTGTGGGAAACCAAATATATGTGTTGGATCAAAAAGTAAGATAGAAGGTGCACGATGACAATATGTAAAAAAGATTCTGTTAAAGTCTCATCAAATTTCATTCAGTTGTTAAAGAAGAGTCGCGGATAAGAGATGGGTAACCCAAAGCGTAACAGACGGACGGCGGACAAACGGACATAACGATTACTATATACCCTCCCACTTTTCAAGTTGGGGGGGAGGTATAATGAAGAATCTTTGAAAGTATCATTTCATTTACTCTTATTCAGTGGTATAGGAGGAGTTGCAGATAAGAGATGGATAACTTTCAATACTTAAGAAAAATGGGAGTGTCAATGTTTTGCCCTGGAAGACACAAAATATGTATCCAATCAAAAAGTAAAATAGAATGTGCACAATGACACTATATAAAAAAGATTCCGTGAAATTCTCATTAAATTTCATTTACTGGTAAAAGAGAAGTTGTGGATAAGACATAGGTACCCCAAAACGTAACAGACGGACGGACATACGGACGAACATACAAGCGGACGGACGGACATCCTGACTACTATACACCCTCCCGATTTTCATGCAGGGGGGGGGGGTACATGTAATAATGCCATTGTGATCTCCTATTTTACTTCATTATCTGTTGCTTATTTCGTATTCCCCAGATCTAGAGCAAAGCATGGACTTTGCACATCTAATCATATGGGAGGTGGGGAGTGGGGGTGGGGTAGGGGGTCCACTTACTTAGCTCAATGCTGCAGTAACTCTAGTTTAATCTTGTTTTATTCCACCCTTTCACTATTTTGTGTATATTTTAGAGCGTTCTTAATATGTTTTGTAAATTTTTCTTCATCCTGTGTCAAAGCTAAATATGAAAAAAATAATTGAAGACCGTTCCTTCTAATTGAAGACATTTACATTATTATAAATGTATATATTTCGCATATAAACCCATAAAGTATCTAAACAACCCATATACAGTCAAAGCTAGAGGTACTGTGAGCTATAATCTCACTAGATGATACCCCCGCGCCTCCGATATGATTATTTATCAAACATGAAAATAATGAATAAGAAATTTAAAAATTCGCTTTATACTTTGTCTTAATGATTGTTTTTAGGTTTAATTTCTTTCTCATTTTTCCTCAGACATTCATTAATCTAAGATTCTTCTCATATTTCTTGTGTTTAATCACAGAATCAAAAGGGCATATCACTAAGTGATTGTATCAGTGAAATTAAGTTTGACCGTTTTATATTAGAGACAAGGTCGGGTCAAGTCATTACCTTTTCCCTGGACATTAATAATAATAGAAATACTGTTGTCAATTATGCGATCCCTTCTTGAATCTCAAAAGATTGAATGTTTTTTTTTTTGGAATAAGTAGATACTACAATAAAGGGCCTATAAGATGATATTACCAAATGGACATAAATAATTTAACTAAAATGGATATTGGCTACCAAAGGGTAATACGAATTTTCTTTACATTATTTCATTATTTTAGGATATGATAGTAATTTTCACATGCTTCCTATATTTAAATTGTTTTTATTTTCACATATGGTAAAGTTTTCACATAAAGATACGAAATGTTACAAAAAGCAAAATGTTTTTATCGTTCATTAAGAGAGAGAGAGAGAATAAAAATACTTTTTACGGATTTTTGGCTCAAATCTGTACGCAGATTCGAAGCTTATAAAAGCTAACATTGTTCTAATTTGTTTGAAAATTTATATACATTTGATATATTTAGGAATATAAGTCCACTTTATTAGAGACCCTAAACCGTGCTACTACACCACTTGAACGGTACGGTTCGGTACGCTTTGTGCACGGAACGGAACGCTTTGTGAACGGAACGGTTCGTCTTGAGAACGGTACGGTACGCTTTGTGCACGGAACGGTTCGCTTTGTGCACGGAACGGTTCGCTTTGTGCACGGTACGTTTCGTTTCTTGCACGGAACTGTTCGTTTTGAGAACGGTACGCTTTGAGAAACGGTATGCAAATGAAGTGGGCAGAGCCTGTTAGCTTTAATTCTTGATTGGCTGCTAAAATTTTATTCATTTTAAATGACTTTTGAAGTACTTAATGCAAGTATATAATTATATTTCAGCTATGAACAAATTAATTTCTCGGTTTCAATTTAAACATTTTACACTACAGCGGTGAGGGAGGAAAAATGAAAAAAAAAATGAATGGAAGAAAAAACATCATCCCACCGATGTCTTTGGCATTATGTATAGATATGTATTAATATACATGTATATAGAATTCGTAAATATTTCCGTATTTAATTTTTACGTATGCTGACCCTTCATTTGAAAAAGGAAAAAAAAAATTAAATGAAATATTTTTTCACTTTAAAATGAAGTTGTAACATAATTAAAAGGAATTAATATATACGGGGTATATACTTGTTCTATACATATAACGCTATGCTCATATATAAATCATTTTTAATTGATTGATCTTTAGAAATAAATATGACTATTCCTGCTTTATCTTTAGTCCTAGTTATTAGATATGTAAATTGTTTTTTTTAATTGTAAATCTATCGCTTCATAGCTCGAGCTGTCGGGGAATCAACCCCGATCCGAAGCCTTGGCCATTTTTACCGACAATACGTTATGGAAAAATCAAGTAGGGTTTATCTTAAAAGGATATTTATTTAAACAATATTTCTTCTTCAACATTTAATTCTCAAAACATCGTTTCTAAGTTTCATTGTTATTTACCGAGAGACTGTTTCATGATTCACTTTCTTCTTTCATTTTGCGTAGACGACGTGTAATTTGAATTACTTCCCTTTTTGTCGCCAGATTACAACGACAGATTTTGGTGCTAAATGTATTTTCGTTATAACATTTCATTAAGAAACACACTGTATATAAAAAATGTCGAATTATGGAAAATATCAATTATTTTAAAAGAAAGAAATTGTGAAGGATTCTGTCCGCAACAAGAAATGCTTTATTTCACATTTCAATTCATGAGCTTATCATGATAAAATTACTGAGACAGTGCTGAAAGACGGAGTCAATATAATCTTCCTGCTAATTACACATGTGATTTTTTTTATATAGTTTTGATAGCAACTTAATTTTTTTAATTGATAAACACACCAAAAACAAACTTGATAATATATCTTCACGTTTTTCACTTCTAAGTCTGTAAACCTTTTTGTATTGTCCGAATTTCACCGTGTCCGAATTAATATTTTTCGGAAGTAAACAATGGATGATGCGCACGCAGTCGTAATACTACGCAGGAAAGTACTTTGTTTACTAGTGTGATTTCAATTAATATTTTCAGTTTTAAATTTTCAAAATGCTTCATTGATTTGAGTAACAAAAAGTTCATATCACTTTCTTCAGTTTGATACAAAATGTTTGTATTTCAATCAAAATAATTTCTGCACTCTTTCATATAGCGTAGATTTAATTCATGTGTTATCACCACGGCTTCCGTTTTGAGACCTCGGACAGTAAACTAATAGACGGGGTCACGTGACCCCGTCTAAAAAAACGGCCTCGGTTTACAAAGTCGTAGGAAAACGCATACAGGTACACTCAGGCAACATCCTGTGTATATATGAAGTATACACAAGCCAGCTTTGTTCCCTCGGGGCTTCTCAGCCGCTTCGATTAAGCTCCATCCCACACCAAACTAACCTGAGGAAAACCGTACGGTTGAAAACCTCGGCCTTTAAACGTTTGCTTCAAAAGAGAAATATCAGTGAACAAAATAAATACAAAAATCAACAGCAGGCAAACGAAATTAATACAATAACTTCCGAGCGCTTTCTCGTAACAGAAAACATTCTTTTCACAGACATGTATTTATGTTTTCAATAATCCTTTAAGTGTATTGAGAAATTATTTTTAGAAGTTTTTCTTTATTTTATTAAAGTGACAATACCACACAACTCTTCAAAAACAGACTTGTTAAAATTTTCCTATAGGATTTGGAAATTTTTTCATACTCATAAATGTATACACTTTCAGAAAATTACAAATTTCATAAGTAAATAATTCTGATTATTTCATCAAAATTAATAATTATTTATGGCCCATAAATATATACGTTCGAGGTTCCACATTCCATGCTATTCACGCATGCGTATAGTTTTCATAAACAAAACAGCATGGTAAGAGAGGGAAGTCCGGTAGGCCTGCTACATTGACAAAGTCTACCAAAACGAAAAACAAAACGAAAAATAGGGCTTGAAATTAAAAAGCAACCTTCCTGACAAAAATTTAGTTGGGAGATTAATATAATAATTGGATGAAGAAGAAACGGGATCTCCGCGACATTCACGTGGGGCTCGCGAAGGTTTTCTACCCTACAGGTTTGTTGATACATGCTAATATTTCTCGTATCTCCATGTCTTTCAAAGAAAAAAATCAGTGTAAACTCAACGTAAAAATGCACTTATGACATATAAAAATTATTGCCATTTGAAAAGCAAATTGTATTGGAACTGCAGAAGGATATTTTGTTTGACATTTTGCCGCGATTACGTATGATTTGGTGGATTTTTTCTTTCCTGCACCGCAATACATAAAACGTCAACATTTGTACTTAATCATGTTAAATTCGTCTGAATGCAGACTAATATGTTAACAATTATTAATTTACCGGAGAGTTAGGATATTTTGATTCTCAGAATTGCTTTTACTTAATATTCCATTATAATTGTAAACCCTACATTGTATGCACGTGCCATTTTAGAATTCACGTGGTACAAATAAACAGAACTAAGTTGTACGACCCTTTATTTTCCGGCAGATTTTAATTACGTTAATTTTACATGAAGAGAGAAAATTTATTTTTCTCAAATGCTTACTTCAACTTTTTACCTTATTCCTGAATGATATATTGGGTAAATTTGAATGAAAAAGCACACGATTTGCAGCCGTATTGCTGCTTTAAGCTATTCTATTCTTGTTAAGTCTATAAAAACAATGTGTGTGAGAGAGAGATAGTGGAGGGGTGTGTGTGTGTGTTTAACACACCTTTCAAATTATTTAGTTCTGAACACATCAAGTGTATTAAATCACTCAACAGACATCCAGCAAACTCATCTTCCAGGTTTCATCACAACACTGATTACAAGTTTACTTCCTAAATTATCCCTTTTCAGACAAAAATAAATAAGCATGTATCCCTGAATTATAATTTTCTTTTTTTACAAAAGCACAATTTAAAGTCACATAAATTCGCATAAGTATCGCCTTCTAGAGGGGGGGGGGGGGTAACAAACAGAATATGGCTTGAAAGAGGATTGAAATATTTTTTTTTAAATTTCATTTTATTTAGTAAATTATCTTTTTTCAGACACTTATAAAAATGTTTCCTGTAGATTATAATTAATTTTAATTTACAACAACGTATCATTTAGCAGACTTTTAAAGAACTTTTAACCAGCTGATTCGTATTGCTTTCTAGAAAGGGGATGGGGGTACATTGTAACAAACCTTATAATATCTTCATTTTTTCGCAAACTTTTTTTTTTTCATTTTTCATAAGATGTATTTCAGAATGCAGTAATATTTATACTGCAGTTTGCACATTTTATTTGCAAGAAATTCGGTTGGCGATTTTTGTATGCAGCGTGAAAGTTATCACAGTTTTATTAGTAAGATTATTATCTCTGTCTGTTCAGTAAAATTCTTCATGTTTACCGCATGTAATATTTTAATCCATATTTTACATGATTACAGATTTTCAGTGCAAGTATAACTGCACCAATGATTCGCCTATAGTAAGAATCTTAACAGAATTAATGTGAGAGTCTAATACGGATCTTTTTTAAATTTGACAGTTTATATATGTTTTAAAATTCTTACAAAACAATTCATTAGTAAAATTACGCATCTGATATGTACTACATATATATCATCGTGTGGAAATGACTGTTTTTCTTATGATTCATTTTAGACTCTAAATGTTATACTTAACATGCATTCTCTGTAAGCACCAAAAAATTTACTATAGGGCTTGGA